>CAUYRT010019275.1:0-93720 GCA_963574885.1 Lepilemur ruficaudatus
AGGTTTGTCTTGCATACCCTTAGGCCTGTCAATGGGTCACAAAGGACTCCAAGAAGGGACCCAGCCATGATGAGGCATGTCTGACCTCCCTCCTCCTGGCAGACAATTTAGTTTTAGGCTATTCTTTTGGTCACGAGGGGGTCCATTCAGTCAGCCGGTTGCAGGGTAGGGGGGTGAGCCTTAAAATTTTATTTTGGTTCACAGTTTAAACAAGACTCAAAAGTCTCACAACCCATAATATTCTAAATGTCCAGGATATAATCCAAAACTACTTGGCATAAGAAGAATCAAAAAAAAATATCTCAACTCATATGAGAAAAGATAGTCTTCAGATGACAATGCAAAATGAGAGAGATGTTAAAATTATCTGACAAAGACTTTAAAATAGTTATAAAAATGCTCAAGGAAGTAATAGAGAACTCTCTTGAAATAAAAAAAAGATAGAAAATCTCAGCAAAGAAATAGAAGATATAAAGCAGAACCAAATAAAAAATTTAAAACTGAAAAATATAATAACCAAGATTTTTTTTTAAAAAACTTCACTGGATAAGCTTAATAGCAGATCAGAAGTAATAGAGGAAGGAGTCAGTGAACTTGAACACATAGCACTAGAATCCAATCTGAACAACAGAGAAAAAAAATTGAAAAAAAATAATGCTCAAAGCCTTGGGGATCTGTGAAACCAATACTAAAAGGTCTAATATGTGTCATTAGAGACTCAGAGAGAGAAGAAAAGTTGTAGCGCAGCAAAAAATATCTGAAGACATAAGGCTGAAAATTCCACAAATTTGGCAAAAGACATAAACATACACATCCAAGAAGATGAGTGAAATTTAATGAGCAAAATTTAAATCAAACAAACTTCAGACAAAAAATTCTTGAAAGCAGCCAGAGAAATCCTTATATTACTTGTAAGGGAAGAATGATTTGGGTGACTGTAGATTTCTCAATTAAAACCTTAGGGGCGAGAAGGAAATAACACAGGATTTTTAAAGTAATGAAAGAAAAGAACTAGCCATCCAGAATTCTATGTGAAAATATCCTTCAAGAATGAAGATGAAATAAGGACATTCTCAAATAAAGGTAAATTAAGATAATTTCTTGTCAGCAGATCTGCTCTGAAAGAATTGCTATAGGAAGTTTTTTTAACACAAGGAAAACGAAACCAGAAGGAAACCTGAAACATCAGAAATAAAAGAAGAGCAATAGAAATGGTAAATACAACAGACTACCTTTGTCTTATTCAGTTCTTTAAAATATGTTTCACTGACCAGGTGTGGCGGCTCACACCTATAATCCTAACACTCTGGGAGGGCGATACAGGAGGATTGCTTGAGGTCAGGAGTTTGAGACCAGCCTGAGCAAGAGCAAGACCCTGTCTCTACTAAAAATAGAAAAAATTAGCCAGGCAACTAAAAATAGGAATCAAAAAACTAGTCAGGCATGGTGGTTTGCAGCTGTAGTCCCAGCTACTCAGGAGGCTGAGGCAGGAGGATTGCTCAAGCCCAGGAGTTTGAGGTTGCTGTGAGCTAGGATGATGCCATGGCACTCTAGCCCGGGCAACAGAGTGAGACTCTGTCTCAAAAAAAAAAAAAAAAAAAAAATATATATATATATATATACATATATATATGTTTGACAATTGGCAGCAAATATAACCCTGTCTGATGAGATTTTCAACCTTTGCAGATGTAATATATAAGACAATTATAACATAAGATGAAGAGGATCCTTAAATAGACAACTCCATCCACTAACAGCAGAACAGACATTCTTTTCACCAAGATATACCATATCCCAAGTCATAAAACTGTTAAATTAGAAAAAGAATTGAAATCAAAAAAAGTATCCTCTGATAACAATTGAATTAACTAAAAATCAGTATCAGAAAGATAATAGGAGAGTCTCCAAATAAGTGGAAATCAAACAACACACATCTAAATCCATGGGTCAAAGAAGAAGTCTCAAAGGAGATTAGAAAATATTAAAGTGAACAAAATGGAAATATATCCAAATATGTGGAACACAGATAAAGCAGTGTTTAAGAAAAATTTATGCCATTAAATTCTTATATTACAAAAGAAGGAAGCCCTCCAATCAATAAGCTAAGCTTCTACCTTAAGAGACTGGAAAAAGAAAAGCAAAATAAATTCAAAGCAAGCAGAGGAAGGAACGAATAAAAATAAGATCAGAAATTTATTAAACTGAAACAGAAAAACCAATAGAGAAAAATCAATGAAACCAAAAGCTGATTCTTTGAAAAGATCAATAAAAGTGATAAACCTCTAGCCAGATGGACAAAGAAACAAAGAAAAAAGAAACAACTTACCAAGATCAGGAATGACAGTATCACTACAGACCATGAAGACATTAAAAGGATAATGGGAAATACTACGAACAACTCTATACACATAATTCACCAATTTAGATAAAAGAAACTACTGCAGTAAAGCCACAAAATCCCAAAACTCTCCCAAGATGAAACAGAAAACATGAATAGTCCTATAATTTTAATGAAATTAAATATGTAGTTAACAACCTTCTACAAAGAAAATCTCCAGGGCCAGGCATCACTGGTGAATTCTATAAAACATTTAAAGAATAAGTAATACCTATACTTATTCTATACAATAAGTATATTGTATATTCTATACAATATTCTATACAATCTCTTCAAAAACAGAGGAGAGGGAACACTTCTGAACTCAGTTTACAAGGCCAGAATTACCCTGATATAAAAATCACTCAAGACAGTACAAAAAAAAGAAAACTGTAGACTAACATGAACATAGGTGTAAAAATCCTCAATAAAATATTAGTAAATCGAATCTAGCAATATATAAAAAGAATAATACACCACAACCAAGTGTGGTTTATCTTGGCAATAGAAAGTTGGTTCAATATTTGAAAATCAACCAATGTAAGCCACCAACACTGACAGTCTAAAAAACAAAAACCACATCAATTAATTCAGAAAAAGCATCTGACAAAATTCAACATCAGTTGAAATTTCTCAACAAACTAGGAATAGAAAGGAGTGTCCTAAAGCTGGAAAGGACAGTCACAAAAACCTATAGCTAACATCATATTTAACGATGAAAGACTGAATACTTTCTCCTTGGGATCAAGAATAAGGCAAATGGCCAGGAGCGGTGGCTCATACCTATAATCCTAGCACTCTGGGAGGCCAAGGCGGGAGGACTGCTTGAGTCAGGAGTTCAAGACCAGCCTGAGCAAGAGCGAGACCCTGTCTCTACTACATATAGAAAGAAATTAGCCAAACAACTAAAAATAGAAAACAAAAATTAGCTGGGCACGGTGGCACGTGCCTGTAGTCCCAGCTACTGGGGAGGCTGAGGCAGAAGGATCGCTTGAGCCCAGGAGTTTCAGGTTGCTGTGAGCTATGCTGATACCACGGCACTCTAGCCCAGGCTACAGAGTGAGACACTGTCTCAAAAAAAAAAAAAGAATAAGGCAAAGATATCCACTCTGACCACTCCTGCTCAACATTATAATGGAAGACCTAAGAATGCAATAAGACAGGAAAAAGAAAAATTCATACAGATTAGAAAAGAAGAAATAAAACTGTCTCAATTCAGCCGGGCGTGGTGGCTCATGCCTGTAATCCTAGCACTCTGGGAGGCTGAGGCGGGAGGATCGCCCAAGGTCAGGAGTTCGAGACCAGCCTGAGCAAGAGTGAGACCCCATCGAGTGAGACCCCATCTCTACTAAAAATAGAAAGAAGTTAGCTGGACAAGTAAAAATATATAGAGAAAAAATTAGCCAGGCATGGTGGCGCATGCCTTTAGTCCCAGCTACTCAGGAGGCTGAGGCAGAAGGATTGCTTGAGCCCGGGAGTTTGAGGTTGCTGTGAGCTAGGCTGACACCACGGCACTCTAGCCCGGGCAACAGAGCAAGACTCTGTCTCAAAACAAAACAAAACAAAACAAAAAAACTGTCCCAATTCACTGACATGTAGAACTAATAAGTGAGAAATAAGATCTCGGGATACACGGTCACCCACAAAAATGAATCATATTTCTATATACTAGTTATAAAAACTGGAAACCAAAATCTAAAAAGAGTATCAATTCCAGTAATTCAAAAAAAGTGAAATACTTAGATAGTGATCAAATAAAACACATATAGGATCTATATGTTGTAAACTACAAAACACTGATTAAAAAATCAAAGAACACAAATAGGCATAGAGATATATGTTTGGTGGACTGGAAGACTCAAAGTAAGAACTCACAGGGAAGACATCAACTCTTTCCAAATTTATCTCAAGATTTAATGCAAATCCCTTTCAAATCCTAGCGTAATTTTTCGGTAACCATAAACAAGTTAATTCTAAAATTTATATAGAAAAGCAAAAGAACCAGACTAATCAAAACAATTCAAAAAAGAATAAAATTGGAGAAATCATATTACCCAATTTTAAGATCTAATAGAAAACTTCAGTAATCAAATCAGATACGATACTGGAGAAAGGAGAGACATGGAGATCAACAGAAGAAATTAAAACATCCAGAAATAAGCCCACACAAACATGGTCACTGATTTTTGATAAAGGTGCAAATGCAATTCAATAGAGAAAGTATAGTCTTTCAACAAATGATGTTAAAACATCATCAGATACACATAGGTGAAAAAAAAAAATCAACCTTGACCTAAACCTCATGCCTTACCAAACATTTCTCTCAAAATGATCACAGATCTAAATATAAAGCATAAAACTCTAACAGTAAAAACATAAATCTCTGTGACCTGAAGTTAGGCAAAAAAATTCCTACTCTGACAAAGAAAGATTGACAAATTGTATTTCATCAAAATTAAAATCATTTGCTCTGTAAAACACGAGAGCTACAGACTGAGAGAAAATATTTGCAAATCATATAACTGACAAAGGACTTGTATCTAAAATAGACAATGAACTCTCAAAACTTGATAGCAAGAAAACAAAGCAATTAATGCTGGGCAAATGATCTGAACAGCTACCATACCAAAGAAAATAAGCACATGAAGAAATGCTCAACATCATTAACAAGTAGGGAAATACAAAGAGAAACCACAATGAGATATCCCTAAATACCTAATAGGATGACTAAAATTTTAAAAACTGACAATACCAAGTGTTGACCAGGATGCAGAACAAGGAGAACTCTTGTTCACTGTTGATGAGAATGTAATATTGTAAAGCCAATTTGTTAGGAAATTTCTTATAAAGTTAAATATGCACTTAACCATATGAACCATTAAGTCCTCTCCTAAATATTTACCCTAGAGAAATAAAAATTTATGTTCACACAAAAGCCTGTACGATGAACATTTATAGCAGTTCTATGCATGTCTTAAGTTATATGGTAATTACATTTTCCTTGGAAAAGGTGCACGTGTGAGTGTGTGTGCGTGTGCACACACATACACAAGCCAGCAGGGAAAAAAAATCAACCAAACGCAGGCAATCTCATCAAGACACTTTCTCTCATAGATAAACCCCAGCTCCACATTCCCACCCTGCACCACTGCATCTCTGACCTCAAGATCCCTTGCTCTGAAAGTGACAGATTTTGGGGGTAGAGGGGAAAGTCACAGAACAAAGACGAAAACAAAGAACAGCAGACAAATCCAGAAAACCCACGAAACATCAATCAACCGATCAAAGGAGCCTTTGAACCCATCGTCTGGAAAAAACGCTTATTATGGCTGGGAACAGCCATAATAATACATGCTTTGGCCCTCTCCTCCCTCCACTCACCCACTCTTTGGAATTTTGTGCACAGATACCACTTCAACTGAAGCAAAAAGAAAAAAAGTTCAAGCACTTGCCTATAAACTCTGTTAAAGTCTTTGCTCTGGTCTTAAACAGAAAGAGATAGAGCAAAATCTCAACATACCCAGGATTCTCAACGTATTTCTTAGAGAGGCCTTGCACCTCTAACTGAAGTTGCTGGGACACGCAGGGAACCAATTTGAAGCAAGGAGAGCAAGTTAGACTTCATTTAAAGGAGAAAAACATAGAGGTTATTATTTGATGGTTAAGATTTTCTGTATCCTTTTCCACCAATCACCAGATTCTTCCCAATGCCCTGGTTATTTCTAGTGATGTACGGAGTGAAGGGAAGATACTGGCCAAGCTTACGAAAGCACAGACCCGGGATATCACAGGTCAGACAACAGTTGAGCCAAAGCAAAACTTTGACCACACCAATCCTTAGCAAAGAGTTGTTCAGGGAAAAATTCCTCCTGTGTGTCCTGCAGAGGCACTCCCCTAGCTGGACTCTTGTCCATCTGATCTGTTCTGCTCACTCGTTTACATACAACAGAATGTACTGAAGGAGGGAAAGGACAACAGAACTATCCGTTGAAAAGATTGCCCTTTCCCCCTATGAATTAACTAATTCGGCATTTCTGTTGAAAATCAATTGACCATATGTGTGTGGGTCTACGTCTAGACTCCCCTGTCCTTTTATCACGCCTCGTCCTTTCTCAAGTACCTATAACGACTCCTCACTGTCCATCAGATCAAGTACAAATTTCCCATGCTGACATTCAAAGCACTTCAAATCAACAACTTAATTTGTCTTCCTAAAAAAAATACTATAGTATGTAGCTCTAAAAGATAAGGACTCTTTTTAACCAAAACCACAACACCATTCTTATACCATAAATAATTTAATAATTCCTTAATATCATCAGCTATCCAGTCAGTGTTCAGATTTCTTGATTATCTCATAAATGTTTGTTTTTGTTGGTTTGTCCAAACTGGGATCCAAATAAGACTCATTCATTGCAATTGGTTGGTTTTTCTCTAATTTTCTTTCGGGTTCCCCCATATCTCCCTCTTCTTGCAATTTATTTGTTGAAGAAATCAGTTTATTTGTCTTATAGAATTTAAGATTGCCTGGATTTTGCTGATTGTATTCCTGTGGCATTTAATTTGTTCCTCTGTATTTCCTGCAAATTGGTAATCAGATATTCTCGATTACCTATCAGATATTTCTATCCTCTGTATTCCCATACTGTCATTTAATTTGTTCCTTCATCTTCTGTATTTCCTGTAAATTGATAATCAGATCTAGAGGCTTGATCAGATTCAGGTTGGTTTTAGCTGTGCAAGAATATTTCAATGAAGGCGTTATGTACTCCCAAGAGGAGGCACAAAATGATCGTTGTCTAGAGCCATTAATTAATTAGGGGTTGTAAAACAATAATACTCTCATTCTACCATGACTTAATTTATTAGCTGAAATTCTTCTGTAAAGAGAAACTCCCCTTCTCAACAATTTGACTATGCTGATATGAGTGTGTGTAGGAACAGACAAGACAAAAGCTTGATTCTCTATTTACCAGTTTTCAAAACAACGAGTTAATTCCATGGTGTCCTTAAAAGGTGCCCAATCACATGAGTTTATTTTTATTATTATGAACTTATGGATTTAAACATATCTGATGTATTTCAAACCTTTGCAGTTATTATCTTACTGATGCTCAAATTATCCCAGCGGAAACCTCTTCAATTTGGTTCCTGAGTCCTTTGGCTGTGGCTCTAGTAATCGTCAATAGCTAGCTTCTTTGCTTTCTGGTATGACAAGAAACTCTAGGCACAAGTAGTACATTTCCTGACCCAAATTTAGAAACAATAATTTCTACATGGAGTCCTAGTTCCTTTTAGTGAGAAATGATATTTAGAAATTGCAAACTGGGTGCTAAGGGTGCTCATTGCTACTTGGTTAGATGCTATTCCTTGGCCTTTCATTTGACACAGATAGAAAACACTTTTCTCAAGATGCGCTACATGACGAGTTCACACAAACACTTCCTATTCGAATTCATGACTACAGAGTTTTTACCTAATCTCACCAATTTTACTTCCGCATCTCCTTTTTCACATTGCTTAGATTTTGGTTTTCAAAGAATCCAACATAATTACTCCTTTGCTTTATCCCACAGCAAACAGCCTCAAAATAACAATATTATAGCTAACACTCATGATGCGATACACCACAGTAAACCAACAAGGGGCATACAATCAATTAAAACCACTTGGAATAGTTAGGCAACTAACCCAAAACACAGTTAGGTTCATTTGTTTCATTCCACTTTTAATGTTTAGGACTTGCTTTAAAAATAACTAGTTTTATAATTATGTACAATATTTACTTGGTTCTGAAGCCAAATTTATAAAACAAGGTATAGTCAAAAGTCTAATACTCACCGCTGTCCCCTCCACCCTATCCCCTTCCTTCTACTGTAAACAACCACTTAAAAATATTTTTATCATTTATATTTCCATTGTTTTTGTAAAATACCAATGAATTGATGTTTAACATGCTGTACACACTTTCTCCACCCTGCTCTTTTTACTTAACAATACACCCTGAAGATCACTGCATAGCTTTAGAAACGGCATGCATTCCTTTGCTTATTTGCTCTGCTTATGTTTTTTACATGCAAAAGTATTTTATATTCATATGGTCTAATTTATCAATCTTTCCTTCTGTTGGGTCTGGGTTTTAAAACCAGAAGTTTTCTCCACTTTCAGATTAAAAATGAATTCACCCATGTTTTTGCTAAGACTCAACACAACATTTTTAATGATCATCACCTTTTCCCCTTCATCCCTTAGAGAGTATACAAAAGCAGCCCTATGTCCAGTCAGTCCATGTGGTAGAAGCAGCCCATCTCCCATTTAAAAGTTAAACGCCTGATGTAGTTCGTGTAGTCACCCTCCTAACACTGCTCTTTCCACACTCATGAACCCTTGGATCACGCAGACAAAGTACAGAGATGGGTGTGAATATGTGATTGTGTTTCTCCTTTACAGAGCTCCCCTGTGCCACCTGCATTCACGAGGTCAGATAGTATCCAAACCACCAAGCGCTCCAAATGCTAAGAGAGAGCTAGAGTCAAGGCATTTTGTTCCCTCTGTGTTCAGGGAGTGAACAGCAAAGGAAATACAGGTATAAGGGGGTAATGGGTTCTCCCCAAGATTAATCACATCTGCCAAGTGACCAGGGTAAGTACAGGGGACTCGCAAAGATGTTTTGTGGGTGCTTTTATGGAAGGGAGAAGAATTTTGGTGGAAAGAGCAGCTGCAGCCAGCTGCTGTGGGAAACCCTGCCCAGTACCCTGGCATCATGGGCACAGCCTGTTTTGTCAAGTACATCCAATTTAGGAATGGGGAACAGAACAATTTCTTACTTCTCTTTCCAGAGATGGATCATGTGTCCTAACTAAAGCATTTCTCTGTCAATAGGCTTTTGCAAGAATGACTTCCACAACTGCAGTCTGGCATGTGGTTAGACAATGGCCTCACTTCTTTGGATCTTGAAATAGGGCAACAGAAACAGTCTGATTTTTTTCGTGTTGAAAAATATAAATCAATGATATTCATATATTTGATAATAATCTAAGAGGAAATAATAACCAGGCAAACTAACTTTCAACATACAAAGCAGTGATTCTCATACTTTAGTTATTTAAGAAATATACACATGCATTAAATTTAATATATATTTATTATATATGTGTGTGTATATATAGTCTGTGTGCTTTTTCTTAACAAGCAATCTAAGTAATTCTAATGTAGGTTTCCTCATATTATACTTTGAAAAACTCTGCTCAAGAGTCTAATTCCTCCAAAATTCTATTTCACTTCCCAAATTTCTTGAATTCATTTTTTTTGCCCCCAAGTCCCGAGACACTCAGACATTGATGACTGCCTGTTCTATCCCTGGCATCCAGCACAATGCCTGGCATACAATATGTACATCATACGTGTTCGATAAATTAGGAAATAAAAATCTGAGATAAGTAGATATCCATATGCAAAGGACCCCTACACCTCACACCATACACAAAAATCAACTCAAATTGGATCAAAGTTAAGAGCTGAAACTATAAAAGTCTTATAAGAAAACATAGGCAAAAATCTTCATGACATTGGATTAGGCAACAGATTCTTACATAAGACACCCAAAGCATAGCAATTAAAGAAAAAAATACACAAAGTGAACTTCATCAAAAATAAAGACTTGTGTGCGTTAGAGGACACTACCAAAAAAGTGAAAAGTTAACCCATGGAATGGGAGGAATAGACATCTGTTGTAGCATCCTCCCCCGTGCTTCCTATAAAAGTATCCCCTGGCACTGACCCCATAGCCACTGCTCTTCCTCTTTCCTTTTCTTGCTTTCTGTCTCTGGTCCTTTCTTTGCCATTTCTCCTCATCTTTTCTCTCTTTATTCCCATCTCTTTCTCTCCCTCTTTCTTATTCTGTGTCTATGAAATACAACTTATATTTTTATTTTTTTTAAAAATGGGAGTCTTCTTTTAATTAACATCACTAGGGAATTTGTTTGAGGGTTACAGAACCTGGGTACCGCAGTCTTTACTATGGGTTGCCCACTTCTGTATACTTAGCCAAGGCTTACAAACAGGCACACACAAAGTAGGCCTTTGATCTTGAAAACCTAGGGATCCCACTGGGATGAGGATAAATATTTGTCTCTATTTGCTTTTTTCTGTTGGGGCCTGGTTTCTGGCTTGCTCAATGTCTTATTTGGCCAAAGACCAGCCAAGTCAGGAAAAGATCACTCTGAAGTTCTAGCCTTGGAAACATGCAGGAAGAGCCTCCAAACAGTTCCCATATAAATTTTTAAAGGGTCATCTAAGTACACTACCAGTGTAAGGAAATATGTAGGGAGAAAAGACATGCTCTGTCCTTACACTTAAGTTATAGAAAAAATCCAAATATATAATATTCTCTTATGAATTTCTTCCCATACCCTCAATTAAGATAAGAAACATTCTAGAATGTTCTAGGAAGGCTGAAATAGCTATCTGTTGGCTGTAGTGGAGGAAAAAAGTAAACGGTTTGAGGTTTCACAGGCCAAGGTTTTCAAATCCTAGCTTTGCTAACTTTGAGCCAAGCCTCACTTTCCTAATTTGTAAAACCAAGATAATAAAAACCTACTTTACAGGGTTGTTAAAAGGACTTACTGATATCATGATGCAAAGCACAGGGCATGGTCCCTAGGACAAGGCAGTACTTAAATTTTGGTAGAAACACTAGATACGTCTTGCCACCTCTCTACCAATAGCTTGGGGGTACCAGAGCTTTAGGTCACTGTGCTCCTTGCTCCTAAATGGGAAGCAATAGAAAAGAAAGGTTGTTCTCTAGCTCTAAAATGGAGACCTGCCTCTGAAAAAAGGGCGTGTACCCATTTCTTCCGCACACCAAATTCATCATGCATTGGCAGGCAAGATCTACCAAAAGCCAGTTTTAAGCTTCACTGGGCATATTATGTATAGGGAAGGGACGACAGCAGATTCCCCAAGCCACTGCTTTCTGCAAACATAAACAAAGCCTTCTATAAACCACTGCGGCAGGCAGAAGTCTGTAGCCCCCACGGTTGCCATCACCACCCATCACCACTGTCACCTCCTTACTTCCACTGTTGGTACTGCCACTACTACCACAGTGGCCATCACCATCTCCACTAGTAACACCACTAGAACCATCGTAATGACCAATACCTCTGCTCTTTCCCCCATCACAACCATCACCATCATCATCCTCATCGCATGCCATCACCCAAGACCCTAGCTACTGGAGAAAGAATAGCTAAAGGTAAATCTGCCTACCACAAAGCCTTAAAGAAGGTTCTATTTGGAGAACTTTTGAAACACCTGTGCAAACTGTGTCATACCCATCTCTCCACATGTACAAAAACAGCTCCACCTAAAGCTACTTGCTGTGACAAATGCCACTGAACTGAAGAGAGACTCCTAGAAAGGAGAACTCTCTCCTTCCCTTCCCTACCCACGTGGGCCAGGAGAAGGGAGGAAAAGCAAGGGCTGGAGCAGGCTCCCCAGGTCCCCAAGTGGGTCTCTAACATAGCTTTGTGCCTGGGCTACTCGCTGTGTCCTCACATGTAGGGCCCAGAGTGTTAGGGCTGGGTAGGGCAGGAGAGCGGCCATGGTCTCTTGACTGGGGCTGGCCATATTTCCATCTGCCAAGATGCTGCTGTACACTCCTTGGCCAGGAGTTTTGTTGCAATGAACTTGAAGCCTACTGACAAAAAAGCTCTGCCAGTGTCCTAGGGCAGGCTCATGTCTTGGGAGAACAAGTGGGGACATTTGCTGGTGCCCTGCCTGCTGCCATGAGGAAAATTGAAACAATATCCTTTTAAAATAGCTTTCACAGGGATTTTGCTGTATTTTCCTTTGAAGACATAAAAAATATCTAATAACCTTGTCCACATTAAAAAATATGGGTCACAAGCTTTTGCTAAAAAAAGAAAAAGCTATTTTTATTTCCTTGCATCCTTGTAACAACAGTTATAAACAGCTAAACTGAATTTTTAATTATTCTTTTAAAAATACTTTTTAAAAAGTAAAGGTTATTCCTAGGCTGACACTGAATATGCCAGGTCTGTAGCTAGAAGCAAATTTTTATAGCTAGTTATAAACCCCTGAAATATGAGTTTATGTTGGAAAAGCTGAAGCAACCTTAACTCTAACCACGCCAATGGGCGCCACTTTAATTACAGTCCCTGAATGGAATAAAACAGTCTCTCTTCTACGGTAGCATCACAAAGAACCCCATTAATTCTCCAATTACTAAATGAGGAAACAACATTCTCTAGCATCCAAGCCAAGGAGAAAAGGAACACTGCATGTTCCAACTTAAAACCTTAAAACTGGGCTTCAAAGTTGCAGCTGCACGAGGAGGGCGCTCCCCGATATGGCAATGCTCCCTTCACGTATTTAAAGCGAGTGAGTGTCTCTGCCAGGGCTCACATAAGACTGTTGAACAAATAAAAGTATGTGTTTCCTGGAATGTTTCTAGTTGGGGTTTGAGATCCCCCCCTCCTAAGAAATGTTGGCCTTGGCCCTATCTCCTTCAAGATTCCTTTGACAACGTGGGTCCAGTCTCAAAGGGAGGGAAGGGCCTGGCGCTCATAAGGGAGGACACACATGCAAAACGGCCGGACACATGGCTGGTCTTCCACCGACGCATCCATCAGGCTTTCAACAGGGAAGAAAAATGGGGAAGGTCAGAACGATATCCAGTAGGATCTGTAAATTGAGCTATTCGGTAGGCAAGCAAACTTTAAAAATAGTAACTTGGGGGAGGCCGATTTCCCTCATGTCCCCCATCCTCTCACTGCTCCCTCCCCAATCCGCCCAGCTCCCCGGCCATCTTTGCAACAGCAGCTACACAGCCTGTTTTTCAAAGCCATGCTAACGTCTTGGGAAATGCCAGGGCAAAAATCAAAGATTCCTTGGCAGGGTGTGTAATATAAAACTTGAAGTTGTTTCTGTTAAATAAAAACAGCCATGTTAATTTTGGTGCCATTAAAAACACAGGAAAATGCTGTTGCCAAATGGGGAGGAAAAAAAAAAAAGCTCACCAAATGGGAAGCAGTTGTATTTTCTAGACTTGAGAGTGGTATTATAAAAAACTAGAGAGCACAACTGAATGAGGAAAAAGAAGTGTAAAAGAATAGTTGCTTTCTCTATTTAATTATTTTCCTCCATCAACGTTAAATAATGCACCTATAATTTCCTCAAGGGGACCCAAAATTCAAGTCTCAGGCGCTTCATTCCCTTGCTCTGTAAACAATGAAACATTTCTTGCTTGGGCCACTAGCTCCCAGTTCCACTCCTCTGCAAATGCTCTCAGTAACACACTCCCACGGTTTACAGATTAACTGAGCTACACAGCGGCCAGAACAAATATTCTGTACTCAAGATCCTGTTTTGAGCTGAATTTGACAAGTGGTTGGAAGAACAGAAATTTTCTCTTTTCTGGCTCCACCTGAAAATTAGGGGGTATTCTCAGCAGTGTTTCTAAATACCTCTTGAGTTCACAAATAAAGGAATACACCACGCTACGCTTATGACAGCAATAATCTCAAACGACTCTCAGGAGCTCATCTTCGGCTTATGTTGACACCTTTGGGTATCCAAGAGCACGGAGCCATAATGCCACAAAGGAAGCAAGAAACTAGAAAAAAGAGAGAAGGAAATGAAAGCTAAAGACCAAAGATTCCTGAAATCCTCTTTTGAGGGCTTAAAGAGATTCTGGAACATTACTTTTTTTGTTGTTGTTATTCCTAAAAAAATATGTTGTGAGAGAATATTTTTGATTTTCACTTTCATTTTGAAGATAACTGCCTTACCCTCCTCTGGTCAAACTGGTGTCCACACACTGGGGAAATCACACTAGAGGTCTTTGGCAAAAAGTAAAACAACGTTCATCACTATTGCCATTCCTATTTCTATATCCATTCTTTCTCCCGTTCAAGAAATAGTAATAGAGGGTCACCTTCACGCCAGGGACCCTGTGGTAAGCCGGCTGTGATGCAATTCAACGTCATGTATCTTTCACAGACAGTGCTGTTTTCATTCGGAAGGCCTGGCTTCCACAAACTGACAGCTCGGCAGCGCCCCGGATTCTCAGTGACAGCAACTGAGCACGCAAGAACCCTGGACTTAAAACAAAATCCAAGTTAGATTTCCCTAGTTCTGAAGTTATTGTAAAATTCTGATGAATCCTCCAAATTTGACAACACAGATAACTACCTAAAAGTTCACTGCCCCTGGACAGCCAAGCCTTGCTTACTCCACACCTCCTTCCATTCCATCTGGTGGGAAAACCCAGGGGAGACCAGGTAAGTGTGAAGGATGACATCACGGAGGGCACTGAACACCCACAACTGCCTGAGAGGCTCACCAGCTGGGAGACCTCATTAGATCCTCCAGAGAATCAAGCTAGGAGGGGTGAACGGCCTCTTGAAGGGCTGAATTAGAATTCAATGAGACTCAAAGAACTTGGAAAAAGTGGTTCAATAAAATGAATTTCCAGGAACACATGGAGACCAGTCTGAAGTAAGGAATGACTAACCATGTGTTAATAAAGCAGTAAAAGAGTATAGGCTGTAATGATCTTTAAACAGAAAGCTACTCAGCTGCCCAGTACAGTTGTTAATATTAAATATAAGCTTCGGGATAGGTGAATGAAATCATGGCACTAGGGGGAAGTGGTTCAGAACGCAGGCTCCACAGTCAGAGACCTGGGGTTCCAAGGCTTTAAATGGGTTAATACGTGAGATGTACTCAGCACAGAGCAAGGCACAGAGTTAAGAGCTCAATAAGTGAGTCTTATAGTCAGCTACAGAGACACTTTTCCAGTTTGCTGGGCCTGTTTTCAGACTTTTCAGCTTTTGAGTGACAAAGAGAACTAGAAAATGATCCAGCAGAAAGCAACTGAGATAACTAAAGAATAGGAAAATGGAAAAGGGGGGGAGCTCAGGCGGTGATGTGAGCAATGGGGGGGGGGAACAGCTGTAAAAAATAAAAATACATGCGAAGCTTCGCTCACTTGCTCGCCTGCAGCTCACCGCTGCTGTGTGCACCCCCCTCCCAACCAAGTTCCTAAGTTTCACAGAGGATGATTTTTCCACGGGGGGCACAGACCTCTGTGGCCTGGTCCTTAACAGGCCACCAACCAACAGGTACCCTGGGGGTTGGAGACTGCAGCTTGAAGGGGTCAAAGGGTCCTGCAAAGGGGCAATCAGGGAGGTGTGTTGTGTGACATGGATGACCAGCAGCTCCCCTCACTGTGCCTCTGCCCTTCTGTGGTGGTTCTCTTTGTGTTGAGTGCCCTGCCAAACCAGCACAGGGATCACTGTATTCTCTGTGTGCTTCTACAGCAAATAACCACCAGGGAGGTCAGTATGCTAAATACCTGTGTGTGTGTATGTGTGTGTGTGTGTGTTTGCATTAACCTATAGCTTATGTTAATTTTGTAGCCACTAAAACAGTTGTCCTTTAGAGATACAAAAAATAATAATAATAATTTGCCATGCTGGTAAAGAACGTTTTCTGAGTTTGTTCTTCATTGTCATCCCGTATTAAGGCTGAGATAAATCACATCTATTGCATGCCTCCTACTGATGTCACTGAAAAAAATTAGATTAGTCTGGCCAATGTGACACCATAATGGGGTAGCAGCCTAGGCTCTGCCTACTATTTAAAATTTAGTTTTGGGTGGTATGCCCTAGACATACATGGAGGGGTAGATGGCATATGGACATTCAACTAAGTCTTTAAAAACTGTTTCAGCAACTCCGCCCCAGCTCAACCCATTCTTCCTTGGGGAGCGTGGAAATTCAGACACATTTGGTTGTTTCCATAACCCACTACTTTCCACTTCCCTTTCTGGCATGTCATTCCACTTCTTCTGTATTCAGATCATACTTGGCCTCTGCCCAAGTCCGGAGATTAAAACCATCAAAAAAGTCTTTGTATTCTCAACATCCTCTCATTGAAAAAAAAGAGGTAGCATTTTTTTCTCCATGTGGTTAAAAAATATTTCGCCTTTATTTTATTAAACCAGAGGCTGGCCTTTTGGCCAGGGCTCTGGGTACCTTCTTGCCTGCTCACCTCTGAGACTGTGGGCTGAACACTCTATCCTGAAAGCCCAGCTGCAGGTCCCCACACCAGCCAGTGCCACTCACTCAACACGAGGGCATCATCTACTAAACAAATAAAACCAACAGCCCCAAATGCATGAAAAATGCATGGGTTTCTGGTTCTCTTAACCAGAAAAATAAATAGTATTCCTTATGCTACTTATTTACTTAGACATAGGGTCTGGCTCTGTTGCCCAGGTTACAGTGCAGTGGTGTCATCATAGCTCACTGCAACCTCAAACTCCTGGGCACGAATGATTCTTCTGCCTCAGTCCCCTGAGTATCTGGGAGTAGAGGTGCACACCACCACACCTGGCTTTTTTTTTTAATTTTAAATTTTTTATTTTTTCACTATCCAGCTAATTTTTAAAATTTTTTGTAAAGACAAGGTCTCACTATGTTGCTCAGGCTGGTCTTGAACTCTTGGTCTCAAGCAATCCTCCTGCCTCAGCCTCCCAAAGTATTAGGATTACAGGCATGAATCACTGCATCCAACCTTGATGCTATTTAAAAACATCAAATATGTGTACTTATTTTTTAAAAAGAGGTTCTCTTTAAACTTCCAGAGTTAGTGAGAATAAGATGAACACAACTTTAAAGTTGTTAAAATTAATGAAATCTGAAGAACTACATCATTACAAAACTGATGAAAAGGGGTTATCATGGCTTCCACTCGGTTTACTAAACAAGGTCTTGGACCTAAATGAGCAAGATCTATACAATGATACGTTAGGTTTAAAGTGAGAGACTTATGTTCTTATTTCCATCCCTGCTTTATCGCATGCAGGTTTCTCCAAATATTAGTAAACCACACAAAAGTGCTGATATTTGACTGCTTTTGAAATTTCCCCAAACAGAAATTTCATGTCGTTCCACCTATAGTGAGGGGTAAATAACACACAGGCACATGCTTACTTCCCAAAATATGATGGATATGTTAATGAAATCTTTGTGATTTACTGACTCCTTAAAATGTACCAGGTGCTCAATGCAGCATTGTTTACAACAGTAAAATATTGGAAAAAACTCAAAGATCCCTATTTTGGAAAAATAAAACTGAGAACATCTACAGAATAGAATACTATGCAGAGCTAAAGAACAAGAAACTCTTTAAGGCCTAATACTATATCTAGGATATAATGTTAAGTGACAAAAGCACAGTGTAAAACAAGGTGTGTGTTCTAGCTCCCTTTGTTTAAGAAAAGGGGGGAAGGATAATAATCTGTATAGTCCTACTGGCTTGCGGCTGCATGAAGAAACACAGAAGGTTATACAAAGAAGGGAGGAGGAATGGGAGGAGCGAGCTAGATGGTAACAGAGGTGGGGAATAAAAACAGAAAAAAATCGCACTAAAGAAACGTACTATTCAAAGTCCTTTTAAGGTTGATCCCTCTGTAAAATTAAATTCCTTTTGCAGAAGTGTCTTGAGATAGTCCATTCTGGCCTACAGGATTATCTCAGCAAAGACAGACAAAGTACTATTTACAAAATGCTGTGTTACGGCCGGGCCGGGTGGCTCACTCCTGCAATCCCAGCACTCTGGTAGGCCGAGGCGGGAGGATCGCTCAAGGTCAGGAGTTCGAAACAAAATGCTGTGTTATGCTTCTGGGGAGCTGGCTGGTGAAGACAGGGGGGTGGGACTGGCATTCAAAGAAGAGCAGCGCACAGGAGGCTGCCCTGACTCCCCACAGTGGCTGGTCACACGCCTGGTCCTGGCCTTTTGACTCGGAGCCTCTCTGGCTCCATTCAGAGGAGGCAGGTATGGTGACACAGGGTTCTTTCAGAAGTTTCCATCACGTGGTCCTTTCAAACACAGGTAGATAATTGCTCTGATAATACTGAAAACAGATCAGAGCTACTTCAGGAGCTGACAGGGCTCAATCTCTGATCCAAAAGTGACAGGAAAAGAGGCCAAGGGCACAGAGCTTTATCTAACTGGTGAGACCAGAACCCCAGCAGGGCTGAAAACCAGGCAGACAGGGCTCAGGTAGCCTCGTTGAATCCAGGTGGGATCCCAAGTCCCCAGAAGATCAGGCACAAGATTTCTTTTTATTTGTTATTAGATGTAGAAAAGGAACTAAGAAATACATTTTGACCTGAACCAAAAAATGTCAGGTTTTATTCTACTGCCTTCTTTACCTTTCTTTCTTGGGGAAGAAGAGTTAATATGTTTATTTAAATTATTAAAGTTCAAGCTACAGTTTTGAAGGAAGACCTAACAAAAATGTAGTTGCTACTCTAAATGCTCCTTCAGTGAATTGAGAAATAATTCTGTTTGTACAATTTATGTAATCTGGACTCAACAATTCTGTAACAAACCTTTCATGTTTTCATACTACCACAATAACTCATCACACCTATTCCTATTTTCTCCCTGGAGCTATTATTTCAGAAAATCATGGGCACTCCGGGTTGATAGAGACTGCAAAGTTTGTGATTCACACTAATAAGCCACAAATCTTATGTGCTTTTTGACCCACAAAACTACCAAATTTCTCTGACTACTAAAGCAAGGAATCAGTATTTGCTGAGGGTCTAACATGTACCAGGTGGTCTACACATGGTCCTATCTAATCTGCACTAGAGTCCTGGTAGCCTATGGCAGTTTACCAGCAAGGAAGTGGGCAGGGTTTCACAGCAGTCAACAGCAGAGCTGGGGCTGGCATCAGTCTTTCTGACTCCAAGGTCAACGCTCTCTTTCCTTCATCTCACACTGCCTCCCAAGGGACACAGGATATGAAGTGCACTTGGTGGCCTGGGGCTTGCCCTTGCTTAGCTCACAACCCCTGAGCAGGTCTACACACTTCCATTGCTCAGCTCAGCAAACAACCATCATTAGGATCCACTTGCCCTGTGCCTCGGAGGCCAAGAGGTGCAGAAGCCCAGGCCCTGATCCAGCTGTCAGCACCTGCTGGGACTCATCACTCTGCATGATAAACTCCGCAGTGGAGCAGAAAGCAGAGCTTGCCCTGCCTGGTGGGTGGAAAATTATCACAGGGGCAGGGCAGACAGGCCTCTCAGAGAAGCAGGGACTCCAGTCTCAGCACAAGCTAAGAGGCAGGGCAGGGCCAGTCTTGAAGGAAGCTGCGGGGAGCCTATGACAACCAGGCCACCGAAGCGCCTGGGGCTTGTTTGTGAGGGTCAAATGAGAAGGTATCTATCTGCAGACACTACGAAAGCTGTGGGGAGTTAGTTTAAAGTCAGGGGGTATCATCATTAAAGAATCTGAAGGCCAAAGGGGGAGGATCCAGACATTGTCAAGCTCACTCAAAGCCACAGACTCCCTTTCCCAATCCCAAGGTCTAACTGAGGCATTTGTTTGCAAAATCAAAAAGGAATTGCCCCTTGTAAATTAGTCTGGGCTGTGGGTGTAAATAACAGGAACTCAACTCAAACAGATTGGACCAGATAGAGCGCTTGTTGAAGACCATGGGAAGGGCACACAAGTGAATGCCGTTTCTCTCCCTTATTCTGCCTCCTCTACTCTGCATTCCAACTGGGAAATCCCAGGGCAAGACTCGTGCCAAAGTTAGGAATAAGATTTCCACACCGAGGTGCCCTTAGTGCAGAGGGTATAAAGAATAAGAGGTTTGTGTCCCTTGCAGGAGACAGTGTGATGCACTGCCATGTCCTGGGAAGATCCCTAGAGTCTGGGGAGGACAGGTTGATAAACACGGGTCTTCCTCTCAGATCCTAAGTCAGATCTCAGCAAGGTATCTAAGGGACCAGGCAGGGACCCTCTCCGACGACACCCACCCCTGGAAGCTGACTGAATGGTGGAGTACACTGCTGGTGGTGACCCCATTTGTGAGGTAAATATCTAGATCTGGGCCTTTGCCTTTCCAACTTTGGAGGAAGTATTACAGAATGAGAAGATACACAGTTGGTCTTGAGAACAAGCACCCTCTCCCTCATCTCTGCCTTTAGAAACACAGTACAGATCTCCTTCAACAGACTGGGGCCTCGGCCATGGAAGCCAAGGAAGAGCTCTTCCTTGGATAAAGAGCCTTCGTCTGTATCCTAAAATAACCGGAAACTATCCAAGTGTTGGTAGGCATGAGCCTGAATCCAACAGGTTCCTTTCATTTGTCTATTCATTCTCCTCACCCCAACGTCCTGACACAGGCATGTATGGCCACCGAGGGCATGAGAGACACTCCAAGTTTAAAAAGATAAAATTGAGACAGATGCAACAGAGACAACCCTGGACCACCTAGGGAGGGTCAGAATCATTCCCGAAGAGGTCTCTCCACACCACACTTTAGCCGAGGACGTGCCACTTCAGGGGAGCTACACCAGAACAGGCACAGGGGCCAGGGAAGGCTTTCTGGGTCTGATTCCAAGCAATGGCCTGGGGACTGGGGTCTGAGCCCCCTACCAGGCAGCGTGTCCTGTTGAGCTCTGGGGCCCATAATCTCCTGATTGCTTGCAGCTCTGCAAAGACATATCAAAGCCAAGAAGAAATGGTTTGAAGCCAAAGGGCGGGTGTCAAGCAGGGAGGGCTGATGGAGTATGGACGGAGTCCATGGGGAAAGGGTCTCAGGGAAGGGAGGAGAAGGCCAAGGGAGAAGAGAAACCAGAATTAAAGGAAAACAGGGTTGTAGCCGGGGCCCCCTCAGTAAAGTTCTGCCATGCATGCATTAACCCTCCATCAATGAAAACAAAATCCAGGAACCTGGTGCCTGCCTGCTGGGGCACATAAAGCTTAGGGGATATAATATCTTCCAGGTGGATATGCCCAGAAGCACACAAAGGTGTTTGACAGGTCGTTTAAAACTGACTGTCAAGGTCAAAACAACACCACCTGCAGGCACAACTGAAATGTCTTCATCCATCTCCCCCTCTGGGTTCTCTGTTGTTGTTTGTTTTAAACCAAAGCACAGTTTGAGCAGCAGACAAGCCTGACAACTGTTCAAACATATGTACGTGCAACTTATTAGCTTACTAATGGAGATATCTGGAAGCTAAAAACAACAGACTCAGGGAGGGGGGCAAGTTAGCCACTAACTCTGAAGGGGCCAAAGGAGGAGGTCTGAGCAGTAAATTATTGGGTTGAAGGAAGAAGGCCTTCATCAGTGGAACCCACTCCTGATGCAGTACTTGAAAACGCTATTTTGCACTGATGGTGCACAGAGCAGAGGCAGTTATTATGAAAGGAAGGGGCCCCTGCCCTTGAGATATGTTTATTTTGCAATTAACTAGGGGCGAGAGGCCCCTTCTGAAACTTCTGCTTGGGGGCCTAAAATTTAAATGCCTACTGCTGCCTAGGTGCCCACGGAGTCCAAGAAATTCCAAGCCTCATGATCTAACTAGCTCTTACATCAAAAAGAAAATATATATATATGTTAAATTGCTGCACAAAATTGAATTACTCCCACCCCTGCTCAAATAAAAAATCTAATTAAATCAAAGAATGTTAGGGTTCTAAGATACTCTGCAGGCTATTCTAAATCAACCCCTTACTTTTCCAGAGAAGAAAATTAGGCCAGGGAGGCCCAGGGACTTGCCCAACGTCCCCGCCTGTGATCGGGTGCAGCTCATAGGGAGCACAGCTTCTTTCCAAGCAACAGACAAGCAAGGAGCACCGCCAGATAGCTTTCCCCGCCCACTCACTGGCATGCCCCAGCCTCTTTCCTCAGTCTGACTTTCTCACTTGAGAGAAGACGCCAGGGTATGGAGTCAGTGTAAGCTTCCCAGGTGACACCTGTCCAGAGACATCCCACCTATTCGCCACCCAGCACACACTATCTAACACCTGCAGCATAATCAGCCTGTTAGCATTCCTGGTGCCAAGACCCCACCCCAAATCCACTGAATCAGAGTGTCTGTGGTAGGGCCCGGGCAGTTGCAGGGATCCCAGGGCACAAGACAATTCACTGGGGTGAAGGGAGAAACTGATAGAATTTACTTTTATAATTATTTTTTTCTCATCTTTCAAAATTTTCTATTTTGTGTATGTGTTTTGTAGTGTATCGAATATAACACCATATTAAGGGCACACAAATTCTAAACAAATAAATATAGCTACATGAAGGAGGTGATTGCTCAGAAAGAGGTGTGTAATCAGAAAAGTGTGGGGTCTCCGGCACTGAACAGGCGAATCTCCCAAGAGGGTAGGGCCCATGCTTCCTCACTGCCGCAGAGCAATGCCCTCACCCGCCACTAACGGAATGAAAGATGAGTTCCCTAGCTAGCTTGGACTCCCAGGTATTTCCGAATAGAACCATTTTTCAAAGTGTGTTTTGAGGAGGTAGTTTTTTGAAACCACAATGGTCCCATGAAATGCTCATTGCAGAGGGGGATCCCCCGGCACAACAGTGGGGGACTGCTGCATATCCTGACTCTGTCTTCAAGAGGCACAGATACGCCAGGATATTAAATCAGGATAATAAGGATATTAAAGGCTTTCTTAGAAGCCCTCCAGTAAAGAATCCCTTTTAACTTTGTTTAATCCATTCACTTCCTAAACTAATTAACCCACAGAAGTTCCTTTTTCCCAACATTATTAACATTCCACAAAACCAGTCTTCCTTGAAACCTGCTTTTAGAAAATCCTAGTTTAGGCTAAAGATCTTATATTTCCTTGTGGCCACAACATCATCAGCATTCATCAAACCTGTCCATTGATGTGTTTATCAAATGAATTGACTTTGCCCATCCATCCCTTTCCAACTGTCAGCTTTCAATCAGATGTTCAGAAACGTCACATATATGAAAAAAGCCAGAAACTGCAGCTGATTTATTCCCAAAGAAAAGTACCATCCTTAGGTTCTCAGGGTGTCTTCTTAGAGGAGAGCAACTCAAAAACGGATCTGCCAACCACAGTTTCCAACAACTCAGCAAGGCGGCCTCCAAGGAACAAAGGCCCAGTGATAGGTTACCGACCGGGCTCACAAGAGCACCTCCTCCTCCTGGCCTATCCCAAGTCTTGGCTGAGGAGCCAAACTACCACTCATACTCTCTTGGAATGAAGTTACAAGATTTCCATTTTTTGGTAAGAAGTGGGGAGGTGGTTATTTTTAGCAAGTTCACTGGGAAGGTGAAGGGCAGATTTGGTTTGTTCAATGACTGCAGATTTGGCATTCTGTCTTCCGGGAACAATGTCTAGACCTTCTGAGGAGTCACCTCTATAAATAGGATGGTAAGTTAACCAAGAAATATAACACATTCTACTCTGAGCTCCACTCTGGGATTAAATCAGGGTGGGTTTTTGCATTGTACTCTCAACTCCCACATAGTATTCAATTTTTTTTAAAAAAGTCATCCATCTTTTAAAGACATATTTTCTCACACTTGTGGCCTTTTAATATAATCGAGTTAACACTTAAAGAAAAGGTAGCTGAGATATTCTTCCAATTACATCTTAGAGATGAGGTGAAGAGACAAGGAAATTTCTCGACTACTTTATGCAAACAGGCCTCTGCGGCTCGGATGCCCACCAGTTCCATCTGTATATTGGCCATGATATGACAGAGGCAACGTGTTCCCTCCAAGCAGAGCTGTTCATACATTGTACCTTGCTTGAGAACTCTGTCTGGAGTTGGTGTTCTCCCCAAAAGAAGTCTATCCTTAAAAGAAACACTTACCTAGCTCCATTGCCTACATATAAAAAAGTCCTGAAGCTCACTCTGTATAGCGGCCTGAGGAGAAAGACCCTGCAAGATTGGGAATGTCCCAATTTAGGCAATTTTGTACATTTGACTCCAGTGTTCTTTTTCACCCAGGGAGTGTATGTTCTATGCAGTAATGAAGCTTCTGAAGAGAGGTAAGTGGTGGGGGGAGGAGCCTTTTTTTGCAATGGAAAAATGGCAAGGCAGTGCTGACCATCTCAGGCTCCAGGACTGGAAGAGATTAGGAGCCTACGATGACATCAATAGAGAGAGACGATTACAAATGTAGGGAAAGGGATGATTGCTTCAGGAAGGCCTTTCAAAGGTCTGACAACTTCTCTTGAAGGATGGCCCCAGCAGTGTTCTCTGAAGGTAGGACTGTCAGTTGACGTGCGTGGAGAACAGTTCAAAGAAAACAAAACACTTAAGTGTAATCTTTCAGAGGGTGAGGAATCATGGCATAATGATGATAAAATGCTACTTATGGATCTGACAAGGAACACAGCTGTTTGATGGCAAGAAGAAGATTCTAGCTTAACCAAAAGCTATGAGTTCACTCTGCCTGGTGCTCCAATAGAAGAAAGAGAGGCCAGCCCCCCCCCCCAGATACTCATGTGATCCACGAATTTGCCTGGGACCCAGATTCTATGGCTGCCTCCAAACCAGCCCACAATGAATGCTGACTTTCAATGTTATCTTTGATCACAGTGACACTATGATTTCCACGGGGAGACCCTGAAGCAAATATATACAGATAGGTCAGTCTTGCCTAAGTCTGAACCCCTGGATCCTGACAGCCATCCCAGGATGAGGCCATTTTACTTGTCTCTCTGACTTCCTGGCTCTAAGTGACTTGGGAACATTATATATCCTCCTATACCTTATCTGTAAAAATTGGAACCTACACATACATTCTCATTACCTACCCAACTTACAACAAACTGATATTATCAAGACTAACAAAATCAGCACAGCCAAGGGCTTTCAGAGAATTCCAGAAGATCGTTTTATGAATACCAGTTATTACTTCAGGATAAAAAAATGAAAGAACCAAAACACATGAGAAGGGAAAAGTCCCTCCCCAAAACACAGGACAGAAACAAAGTCAAATAATTTTCTCAGGAAGAAAAAGAGAAATAAAAACCAAAATGGAGAAACTGAACCCAAAGAAAGCAACAAAGGGGTTGCATCGGAGGGGCATAATTCACCTTGCGTGTACCTCATTACTCAGACTCATTCTGTTTGTTCATCTCTACAGCAACGGCAGGGCTGCCAGTAAACAAGGCATTAAAATTTTACAGAAGAAAAAAAAGGACGGTGTGAGGTGCTTTCTATCCTTCACATCCACCTGTTTGAAAAAGCAGAGAAGAGCTCTATTATAGGAAAACAGGGGGAAGGCATGCCCATTCAAAATATTTTTTAAAACAATTCATGCAGAAAGAAAATTGAGAATTTTTTAAAGTCTGAGAAATAAGCAACAATAACAAGAAACAAAACCCACACACAAACCAAAAAGTACGCAGCACATCGGAGAAAGCAGAGAAGCTGGCAGCCATGGTGAATTGAAGCCACACCAACTTAAGGCTCAGAATCTGATTCCTAAGGCAAAGAATCACTATGGTTGTATTCCGCCTTGAAGCCAGGGGGTCACGTCTCCTGAAATTGAAAAAAGGACTGTTTAAAAGTATGATGGTTTTGGTTTGCTTCTGTTAGCAGAAGCTAACAAAGAACAAGCCAAAAAGAAAAAAGAAATTCTCAAAGCTGTGAAACCTTACTATTTAAGATAATGACAGAAATTTATGACTGCTTCCTTCCTCGGCAGAAAGGAGCACAATTAGAAGGCTGAAAACAACAGGCCCTTTGTAGCAGCATGTTATGTTTTGCTTATTCTATTACGCATTGGCTGGGAGATAAGAACAAACAGGACAACACCCTGTCTAACCCCAGGAGGAGGAGGAGGAGGGAAAAGCTGGTTATGTTCATTCTTGGGCATGTAGATGCACACCGTTTGCTTGCAAATTGATGGGCTTAAGAAAATTGTGTGCGCAATACGCAAGAACTAGTATAAGCATTCAGAGTCTTTTATTGCACAATCAAATCTTTTAAGTACAAGCCAGGTATAATAGGGAGCTTTATAGTTTTTCTTTACTGTGAAGTGTGTTGAAAATATTTAAGTAATTGATAATTATTTCTCTATGCTTTTTATTTATCAATCCTATTTTTGTTCAGTCTTTAAAAAACATAAAAATTAGAATGAGCAAACATATAAACATAGCTTCCCTCCCTCTGACCTACGGTATCAAAAAAGCTTGCAAGGAATCAGTCAGCAGCCACCAGAAGAAGAAACTGTGGTGATCTGGGACTTCTCTGTTCTCTACAAAGGGACAGTTGCCAGTCTGGGCACCAAGTGCTCCAATAGATCCGGCAATGGAGAATTCTGCCCGAGGACAGCAGCTGCTAAGCCAGTCAGGTTCTGACTAGCAGGTTGTAAGATGGTACGGCACCAATGGTCCCAAGAAAACGAGAGAAGATTTGCCCTGTCTTGCGGCACTCTCCCCACAACCGCTGACCGCCTGGAATGACTAGCCCAACTCACCTCTGCCATTTCATAGTGGCTCTCTCTTGCTCTTTTTCATATGGGTGTGTTGGCAGCTAAGATGACCCAAATCCTAAGGGCTCAGATGATCCAAACCCTGAGAGACCATGGGATTTCCTGGCGACCAAAGTGAGTTTTAGGAGGGGACTGAGGAAAGCCATTCTAAGAAAGAGCTCACTGCCCTCCAGCCATACTGGCCTTCATTCTGCTCCTCCCACCGTGACGGAGGTTCCCACCTGGAGGCCTTCGCACTGGAACTTCCTCAGCCAGGGTTGCTTTTCCACCTGATGGTCACAAGGCTGGCTCCTTCCCATTCTTCAGTCTCATCCTGAATGCTACTCTTGAAAGAAGTCTTTCCCTCCTACCCTAACGATGTTCCTGATTCTTCCACTCTGTCGCTTACTTGGTTTTATTTTCTTTACAGCACATATCTTATTTGTTTTCACATATAATATTTTTCTCCCCTGACTAGAATGTCTACTCCACAAGGACAGAGGCCTCACCGTCTCGTCCACCCCTGTAGGCTCAGCATCTTAAGTATTATCTGGCACACAGCACATACTTGATAGAAATTTATTGCAAGAATGAATAAATGAATAAACAAACAATAA
Organism: Lepilemur ruficaudatus; assembly: GCA_963574885.1. Classification (NCBI taxonomy): domain Eukaryota; kingdom Metazoa; phylum Chordata; class Mammalia; order Primates; family Lepilemuridae; genus Lepilemur; species Lepilemur ruficaudatus. The sequence goes on from CAUYRT010019275.1 coordinate 27,306, forward strand.
ACAAAGGAACAAGGCAATCTGGTATAGAATTGGCAGGAAAAAGGTCAAAGCAGAATTTGTCACCTATCATTAACCACACTGTTGCCATTTTTTCCCCTCAATTTTCCCAGTGAGACTAGGGGTGATGCTGTATGTGAATAATCGAGCTGTGAAGCTGAGGTATAGAATGTATGGCTTTTCCATTCTGTGCTCTAAGCAGAAAACCACTCTGAAATAATATGCAGGATATTCTTAAAATTCAAATACAGGAAAAAAGAAGAAGAAGAAGAAGAAGAACATATTTGTATGTCAGCAAGATAGTTCTGCCAACCTAATTATGCCCGTGACATGTAATTGTGAACTGCTAAAAGACAAATGGTGAGGCAAAGCATTTATTATAAACACACACAGAGGTAAGACCAAGGTGTTAATTTTTAAGCAACTGTCATAAATCTGGTTCCAGGATGTTATTCCATTAACATTACTGCTATTATAACAAAGAACGTAAGTGTGACGATGAGCTCCTTTCATGTATTTCTCAATACTAGGAAATTAGGCCTAAGGCCAATCCCTAGCAGAGACACTGAGAACATACAAGGACACAATGAAAATGGCAGAATACTAATTGTAACAATAGGAAGAGAGCTGTACTATGAATGGGAGATGCATTTAAAATGCACTCATGCCTTTGTATAGACATCATAGTACTCAATCCAAGAAATGGACACTCCACGCTCCTGATATGGCAGATTCAGTCTTTACGAAGGCAAAAACATAACGAAACAAAAACAGGAAGCCCACGTGTACCAAAGGAGAAAAGTATAGGAATGGAACTGTCAGCAGAGTGTCTTAAAGGCAAACTAGTGATCTTCCTCAGACTCAGAACAGAATGAAAGCATCTCTCCCCTGGAACAGGCAATTCAGAAGAGGACTGGGAGTGGAGGAGGGATCAATAATTCATGGCTCCTGTTATATTAAAAGGTGACAAAAATCACGAAGTGCAGTACTGATAAATGTTCTAGTCACTGTTATGTTTGAAAAGCATTCCAAATCCTAAAACATTGTGTATTTACCATCTTATAAATTGATTTGTCATTGTCATATATTCAAGTTGTACAAATGTATTTTTCCCACTTTATCGAAATTACACAATCAGGCTCAAAAAGAGAATCAGAGAGAAGAGTTTTAAGCTTACTCATACAAACCATGATAATGTAATATTTAAAATACAATGCAATCATTATGGATATTATCCAAAATTTTAAGAATCTCTTTAAAATGGTTAATAATAATTCTATTTTAATTCATGTGGGAATGTTTAATGTCATTTTCCAAAAAGAATACTGAAATGGTATAAATGGTATTCATTATAATTAAGGCCTAATCACTAAAGAAGTCCAGAGGTATAGAATTTACGATCTTGCATACATGTTTATAAACTATAGACTCGGGAAAGAGCCATTTAATTTACCGAGAAATCCTCTGATCTCTCAGCACATTGTAATTAACAAGACCAATGGCAGATTTCAGGGTGGAGGTCTTTTTGGATGGCTCCTTCTAGCCTTGGGGTTTCTCTATGCCTGGTTAGGGTACAGAGCTGCCTTACAAGACTGTCGTTTTTGTTCCAGCTTTGCTTTACAAAACCTCATGCAAAGCCTCGACCATAAATAAAGCAGCAGGGCCCCAGCAGCCAGCTGAGTCATAAACCCCACTCAGCTGCATGTGGCTCAAGGTGTTGGGATCCCGATAGAGTCAAGCCAAGCAAGTGGAATCAATTTAAGTCAAAGCCTAGAAAAACAGAGAGCTCCCCCTTGCCTACCCCAACTGGCAGTGGAAGACACCACAGTCCCCCTTCCACAGCTCAAATACAGGGGACGGTAACGAAGCCCAGGAAAACATCTAGACCTGGGCAGACTTTATTTCCACAGTCTAAAAAGGAAAAAAAAAATGATATTTGACAACCAACCACAAATTCTTAAATGTACGGTTCTCTTGTTTTTAAGCATAAAAGCAGTCTTGTTGCTAAGTTATTATCATCACCATATTTTTTGACATTTGTGCCCAGTACCATTTGGCCTTGGGGTACTTAGGCTTATTACTTTAAAAATACAGAGTTAAGCATGTTTAAATCACTTTAAATATCTCAAAAAGCAGCAAACACACAGCCTACCTGCTTGGGCATGCAAACTTGAAAAGAGAAGTTTTATAGAATGGCCTACAGGTCAACAAATTCTGGTTTTAGCAGACTGATGTCAGGAAGGAGCTATAGAAAATAAAGTCCTGTGTATGAAAAATACTCTGCCTTTGGTTCCCTCAGGCCAGAACTCGGAAATGTTAGCAAACATGCCCTAAAAAACTGCAACTCTCAAATAAATATGGCCCCTCAAAACCATGTACAAATGAGAAACATTTAATGAACAATCCTTTCTTCACCAATAATTCCGCTTAAATTAAGTCCAGCAGACTCTTCAAGGGGACCAAAGAAACCCCCTTGTTAAGACAAATTCTATATATAGACATTCAAGACAATTACATGATGCACGTAACCAAATATATATAATTATCCTAGTTTCTACATTCCCATTATCTTTATAAATATAGGATAAAAATCAGTCTAAATGACTTTCTCAGACCTCCTCAAGGATTAAGGCGAGTCAGCCAGCTTTTAAAAAGTGTATGTCTGTAGTAAAGATCAAAAGCAAATGTTCTGGTCAGTTCTTTTCTACTCATGGGTTTTACTAAGAATGTGCGCAGTTTTCAGGGAAAACACCACAAATGACAGCTGCTCAAAAGCATGGAAATTAATTGGCAGCAGGAATTTCCTTGACTAATGGGGAAAAACTTGAAGTCACATGTTTTGATGAGCTTATTTTTCCCATCCTTAGTCAAGCATATTCACTGTTAATGATTAAGAGTTTCAAATAGTAATATAACCAAGTAAAATCTTGAGTACATTCCCTTTTTTTTCTCAATGGAACACAACTACCCATTACTAAGTGAACAATGGCATTAATGAATGGATTTTAGCTGTAAATAATATATAGGGGAGAGAGGTTCAACTTGCAGGTTTTGATTTTCTGTAGGAAACAAACCAAGACACAATAATAATAATGCATTTACTGTATTAAAAAATAGTAGTAAGACAAGTGACTCTCCCAGCCCCGGCAGAAAGCTATCTGCTTTGGGCTGGTTTTCTAGCAGTGGGGATAGATTTACGCTAACGCATCCATGGTTTCTCACTCTCAAGTTGTTGCCCTTGTGACTAGTGGTGAGAAAGGATGAGACAGCTGGTCAGGATTAGGTGAGCAGCCTGTGGCCTTGGGACCAAGTCATGTTACTGTGCCCAGAGCCTGATGCCATGACCTTGGACTCATTAGCATTATGCTCTCATCACCCAAGCTAACAGCCACTGATCAGCCGTGATCCATCATATAGCACTCTATTCTCAGTCCCAGAAATCAGGTAAGCTTTTTATTTTCAAGGCAGTCTGAATTGAGCCCATGACACCCAAAGGCTCATGCACGATGAAGTACATGTGAAAACTGCCTCTTCAAGGCAGCGGTGAATGTCCAAGCATGAGCAACCATAGCCTTTCCATTCTACTCAAATGACAGCTCTGACAGAGCTCAAGGAAAGCAAGAAATACTCAAAGAATTTCCAAAGCATGTACCCCAAGTGCCACAGTGGAAGAACATACCTGGCCATCCCCAGACTTGGAAAGTTGGCAGGGACGATGAGTACATCTAGCCGGGAGAACGGGTGTGTTCCCAGGACAGAATGTGCTGCTGAGAGGCAAGGCGGAATCAGCTGCAGAAGGGTCTCTTGGCAGGCACTCTTGAGGCACATGGGGGCAAAGACTCGATGAGGAATAATCTCCTGGGTGGTGGCAGAATCATTCTGGAAGCGGCAGGGGTATTCCATGTGACCACAAATGCCAATGTACCTGGGGAACACCACACAATACATAGATGCACTTAACGGTAAACCATGTTTACTCTTCTTGCTGTGGAGGTGAGGAACCCCTGCAGGTGTGGACAACTTTAGGAGACAGTGGTTCAGACAGGCTCACAAGCAAAGGCTGTTCATTTGAATCCTTGGCTTGAATGGTTCCGTGCAGCAATGAAAAATTACAAGTCAAAATATTTATTGCTGTGCTTGAATCAATGGAGTAGCTTCAATCCAAGTTAAATGAAAGTAGTAAAATCTTGTCTTACGATAAAATGAGGTGAAAGCCCCTAAGACTCAAAACAATAAAACAACCTCGCACCAAAATAAAAACAATTTCTGCCCTCAATAATGTACTTTCAAGTATCACCAGAGGAAAAATCTTCTCCAAATACGGAACAATTCATAACGAGGAAGGGAAGAGATGGTGCACCCAAATTCAAGATCCCATTCTGGAATTTCCTAGAATAACAGACTTGGACTGAGCTACAACAATGAACCAAAAGATGCTTACACGTTCAAACTTTTCAGAAGAACAGAAACCATTCTGATAAACAGTAACCTAGGCATTCTTTACAAAGTGCATCAAAAGTTGTTGTTAAAGATGCAGAGGCACTTTTGATACAATATTTTCCCCAATCCACTTTCAATACAAATTTAACCGAGTCAACCTTCTCAGGAAACAGATTAGCACCCAGCCTGTACCATCTGATCACTGCGAATTATTCTGTTAAAGGCGGAGCTGAAGGAAAATTCCTAGAACCTGACTCACAAGCCTCAAGAGAACTTATCCATCCAAAGAAACCTACATCAAAGAAAACTTTATTTTTTCACCTGTTAACACGTCCTTTATTCCAACACAATGGAAAATATCTCTAAATTTAAATTATAATTCTAACTAGAGGTGCTTATTTTCAGTGAATACTGAAAAATCTTGAAATGTTGGCATGTCCCAATATGGGCAGACTGCAAAAATAATTCTTCCCCAAATTTATGAAGTAACTTTCACCTATCCAAAGCCAGTGCTCAGGGGATCCACATGGCTATGTAAATAAGCCTCACCCTTTCCCATCATGGTGCATAGAGCATAGCTTCCAGTACCGAGAAGGTTTCATCACAGTTGAGGGTAATAAAATAGATGGAGAGTCATAAAAACTTCTGCCAGGATAAGGTGACAGGAAGAATATAACTTTTTTTTTTTTGAGACAGAGTCTCACTCTGTTGCCCAGGCTAGAGTGTCATGGCGTCAGCCTAGCTCACAGCAACCTCAAACTCCTGGGCTCAGGCGATCCTCCTGCCTCAGTCTCCGAAGTAGCTGGGACTACAAGCTAATACTACTATTAGCCACCATGCCTGGCTAATTTTTTTCTATGTATTTTTAATTGTCCAGCTAATTTCTTTCTATTTTTTTTAGTAGAGACGGAGTCTCGCTCTCGCTCTTGGTCTCGAACTCCTGACCTCAAACAATCCTCCCGCTTCGGCCTCCCAGAGTGCTAGGATTACAGGCGTGAGCCACTACACCTGGCCATAATTATTGACATTGAACTCTGGCCATTGTCCCTGGATTGATAACCTCGCTCTGTGGAGACAGTGAGTAAAGGTGCTTGTTGATAAACATTCAACTAAAAAGGCTGCAACATCCACCTAATGTCAAGTACTGTGCTGGCAATCAATTCAATCAAAGGTCTCACAAAGTCGAAAAGGCCATTTATTAAATTAACCACCATGATACCTTTTTCTAATGTATTTACGCAGGTATACAATGTGCTTACTAATTTAAGCTCATATACCCTCTATTGAAAAGCTTTCAGAGCAGGTCAAATAATGGAGAATCTGGAGGTGTGTGGGCATCTTCTGGACAAAGTTGGGGCACAAGTTTAAATTCTATCTACCACAGCACAGTATTGCAAAGAGGTAGTCCATTGGCTTCCCTAGAAACACACCATGGGGAAAGGTTATTTCTTACAGCCAAAAATCCCAAGGTTAGAGAATAAATTGAGGTAGGCAAAGATACAGCCAAAAAGCCAATTTGTTAAAGGAAAGGTGATTTAGATTCTGTCTTGACATAAATGACAGTAGCTCAGGTGATGAAGATGATTTCAGTTGTATAAATTAGAATCGTTTTTTGTAATTAAAGGATGGGAGATAATACAGGATTTTAAGGCAATCAAACGATGACTAAATGAAACCAGGATGGCTCCCAACAAAAATGGAAATGGAAGTGGCATCAGGGGAGCCCCTTGTGGGGTCCCACATGGGGATCAGGAAACTTGGGCTTCCATAGCTGTCCTCAGACTGGCTGTGACCCGTGTGAGCAACTCAATAGCTGGGGCTATTCTCTAATGTGGTCCTACAAAAGCGACTGCCGGAGGAAGGAGGGAATGGATTGGAAAAGGGTATGAGGGAACTTACTGGGGTAACAGAATGTTCTCTATCTGATTTAGGGTGTACACAATCATCAAAAACTCATCAGGCTGAACACTTAAGATCTGCACATTTTGTTCTATGGTAATTATACTTTAATTTAAAATAAACAAAAAAAACCCTAAGATGGTTTCTAGGGTTTCTTCTGACACTATAATTCTGTGACAACCCATGACATGAGCCCCCTGCATGCAACAGCCTTGTTTCTGAAGAGCTAAGGGAATACTGTACTTTTACAAAGTCACGAATAGTCTTCCACAGACCTAGCATCAATTCAAAGATGCTTTATCTTCCACTCAAGGCAACTTTTCATCTTCACGTACTTTATAACTCTTAAGACAACCTCTTTGCTCACCAAGTCTCCTCCTCTTTAGAATGAATAACCTCAATGCCTTTTCTTCTTTGTAGTGCCCATTTTCCATGCCCTTAATCATTTCTGTTGAGTTTCTCTGGACTTTATCCAAGTTTCTGTGCCATACCTAAACTGTATGGCCCCAACAAAGGCCTCCAGAGATTAAATAAACACAATACAAAGATTTCCCTGTAGCTGGAGGAGGTTATAAGGCAGCAAAATAAAATTAATATGTTTTTGACAGTTAATCTGAGTGCCTTATAATTGATGTATTTACTAAAATGCTCGCCCAGAGTGGGCTGGAGCATGTGTGAAACTGGAGCTGGAAGAGGGAATGTTCTTCCTATAATTTCGCCCATGTGAACAGTGATCAAAAGTTCAGTGACCAAAACTTTGGCCAAATTTCTGGAACCCAGATGAACACAAGGCAAATGAAAACTTGTGGCATTTAAGGCCCCTATAAAAGATAGATTTACATAAATTGGGCTGGTGGTCTTAGGAAGGTTTGAAGGAGAAAGGGGGCTGGGAAGGCAAAAGGGACCAGATGTGAACCTAACCGAAAACACTGCTGCGATTGGCACTTCAGAGCACCTCTGCTGGCAAACTTTGCATGCAGTCAGAGATGTAAGGGATAAAAATACAAAGCCACTTTCTCATGACTAAAGATAGCATACATGAAGCACGCAGCCAGGCGGGATTAAGCAAATGTAAGCTATTATTTTATCAGCAGTACATTCTCGATGGACAAGCACATTGATAAATGAAGGGAAAACTTAGTCATAGTCTATCAGACATGGAAGGGAGAGTGGGAGGAACCCCACTCCCCAGGCCTCACGGTTCCATCAAAGGACGTACTTCCCTAGAGTGGCACCCTTGACCTCTCTCCCCAGCTCACCAGATTGGCTCGGTCACTCTGGACTTTCTCTTTTTGAATCTGCTTGCCCAAAGAAGGGGGGCTCCGGGGCCTGCTCTCTGCCCTGCATTAGGCAGGCTGTGCATGTATCTGTGTTGTGGAGGCTGGTGGCAGTCCAGCTGGGCTGGCAACTGGGTGGGTAAATCTGTCTAATTTAGAAAGCCCACTGAGAGCACGCACCTGCGCAGTTCCTCAGGCCAGTTCTGTCGATAAGAAAACCTTTACTTTTATCTCCTCCGTCTATTCCTCAACCGGCTCTGGACGCAAGAGGACCAGAGAGGAGGAGCAGTATGTACCTGTACGCCTAAATCTCAACAGCAATTTTCGACATCTCCTCTTCCCAGAATCCCCATTTGATTTGGCCGTATCCTCCTTTCAGAATAATGGATGTCGAGAAAACTGAGAAGCCACTTCAGTTGCTTCAGGGCAGGAAACAGAGAGCACACAGGACGTGGCTGCTGCCCGTCCCCCCGCCTGCATCTCTTGGGAATATGGCTAGAAGGGCAAAATAACAAATGTCTGTCCTTGCCTTCCCCTAGCCTTCCTAAGGCACACATTTTTCAACCGCACAGCTCCTCTAACAACCAATTAACCCTGAAGCTTCAGAAGGAGAGCAAAGTACTTCTTCACCCTGAAAAATCTGAGAACCCAGGATAAACTCTTCATTCTATAAATACGGAAAATGTGGCTTTGCCCAAGGAGCCGTATCCAACCAGTTAGGATGGCACCTTCTGGACTCAAAGTCAGTGTTCTCAGCTTCTGTTTTCTGTTCCAACACAACACAGTCCAGTCAACAACAGTAGCTCAGTCATGCCAGTGACTCTCCAGATAGAAAGGTGGATTAGATTCCAGGTGAGGCACAGATGTTATATACAGTTTTTTGAAGTCTCCAGGTAAGATTCTGAATCAGGCTGGGTGAGGTAGCTCACGCCTGTACCCCCAGCACTTTGGGAGGCCAAGGGGGGAGGATTGCCTGAGGCCAGGAGTTTGAGACCAGCTTGACCAACATAATGAGACCCCAATTTTACAATAAAATTTTTTAAAAAATTAGCCGGGCATGGTGGCATGTGCCTGTAGTCCCAGCTACTCAGGAGGCTGAGGCAGGAGGATCGCTTGAGCCCAGGAGTTCGAGGTTGCAGTGAGCTATGATCATGCCACTGCACTCAAGCCTGGGTGACAGAGCAGGACATGTTTCTAAAAAAGAATTCTGAATCATCTCTCTAGGGAGTCAGGCCTGGATATGAATATGAACAAATGAACAAGTTACTCTGAGATTCAGTATACTTATCTTTAAAATGGGAATAATAATCTACCCAATCTATTTTATAGGCTTATCCTCAGGACTAAATGAGACGATGTTTAGATCAAGACTTTCCCTGACTTCCCACAACCAATGGCTTCTGTACCAATTCAGGATAGGCTAGGATATGCTACAGTAAAAAACAAGCCCAATGTTTCAGTGACTGAATGCAAAGAAGTTTATTTGTCTCTCATACCAGGTCTACTGTGGATCGAAGTGACTCTCAGAGCACCTGTCCTCCTCACACAGAAATTCGGGTTGCCTGAAATTGCAAAATGAAGCCTCCTCTGTGACACCAGTGCAGGTGAAGAGAGTACTAAAGGGTGTCACATGAAATTAAATATTCCCACATGAAAGAAGCCTATGTCACTCCTGCCCATGATTCTCTTCTTCCCTCGAGAGTACATAAGTAAAATCTGATAAGCAATCTAGAAATTCTATATAGCTCAGGGAAGATAGTCCAAAATAGGCAAATTACTGAAAAAATAAGTGGAAATTACCTCCCTTCTGCCAAAAAAAAAACCCAAAATGCAGGCAATAAGATGTGCCTGTCAGAAAAGAGAGCACATGGCTTTATCTCCAAAGGATACCAAACACCACAGTCACTATGGTAAGAGTAAAAGCAGCACAGCAAAATAAAACCAACACAGAAAGAATCTGCATTAAGATAATATCTCGGCTGCTTTTTAAAAATGAACTAATCATCTGCACCATTACTCTGGGCTTTCCCCACAAAAAGGTACTGACTTAGTGACTTTCTGTAAATAGCAAAAGTGATTTAATTGAGCTAGGTATAAAAGTACTAGGAATGAAGCATAGTGCACACTTCTATGCTTCTTCTGTGCACTCCCCTTCTCTCTGTTTTGGCACTCAAAGCTTGAAAGAGTTGAACATCTGGGTAGGCTGCAACCGAATATCCAATGGCCTATACCAGGGATGGGGAACCTGTGGCCTTATAGGTTTTTAAGTGCAGTCTTTTGACTGAATCCAAATTTTACGGAACATGTAAAAAAAGTTAGTATTTTTACTAACACATTTTTGTTCATCTTTTATATTTTTATTTTATTTTTTAAATGAATGTATTTAAAAGCTTTTGACAAAGGTGCACTATGTTTCTGTTCGAGGTAGAATTTGCAAGTTGCACAGCATGACATTTTTTAATTCTGTCTGCTTAACAGCCCATTGTTTCAAAGAAGAGCAAGAGAATGCTGAAGGAAGAAAACAGATTTTTTAATGAGGATTGGGAATTGCAGTGCTATCTTGTTTCTGCTAAAGATAAGACGATTTGCTTGCTTTGTGATACTGCAATATCAACATTAAAGAAATTCAATGCTCATCGGCATTACAGCACTCATAAGGACAACAAATATTTTAAATTGGAGAGGTACAAAAGGTTGTGTTATAGAAATTAAAACATAAAAAGCAAAAGCAAAGATAATTCTTTCAAGCAGCAATAAAACCTGGCAATAATGCAACTGAAGCAACTTATAAAGTAGCTTATATACTTGAGAAAAAAGGGAAGCCACTCAGTGATGTAGAAATTGTGAAAGAATGCATCAATGTTGTAGGCTGCTTAGATCCAGATAACATTTGGAAGTACAAACAACTGCCTCTTTCAAGGAGAACCATAACTGATCAGCAGCATAAATTAGCCTTCAACTTAACAACTTCATGCAATACTTCCAAAGGAAAATATATATTATTCAATCGCTTTGGATGAATCAACTGGTACTACTGACTCAAGACAGGTTTTATACTTCTTTCAGGTCATAACAGAAGATTTTCTTTGCTATGAAGAGTTACTCGCTTTGGGCACTCTTGTGGAATGCCAGGGAATAGATTCTTCAACTACTTTCAAGACAAATGTTACGAAGTTGTTTCAAGGTAAAAGCTGCGAATTTACCAAATGTAGTGAATGTATGTACAGATGGTGCACCTTTTAACACAGGAAAACACGAAGGGTTTAATGAACAGATTAAAAAATGTAGTAACAGATCCAGATGCTCTCACTTCTTTTCATTGTATTACATCAGCAAAATCTCTGTGCTAACGCTACTATTTATAGTGACACTTTGCGACAAGTTGTAAGTATTGTTAACTATATTCTTGCAAATGCAACATGGCATGGTCAGTGTTGTAACATGCTGAAGTTGAAAGATGAGGTATTCAGTGTGGATTCGCCGTATCATTCTAAAGTGCATTGGCTATCACAGGAACAGGTGTTAGCCAAAATTTTATCTCTGTGAGAAAGATAGTTAAATTTTATGAAGAACAGAATCAGCAATGTGAATTATTGAAAGAAGATTTCTATAGGAATGCAGCATTTCTTGTGATATCATATCAAATCAAAACAACTTGAATATTTCTTTGCAAGGTAAAACTAAGTTTATATATGATATGTGGCAAAAAATCCAAGCGTTTCGAAAAAAATCCATCTTTTTTCAAAACACTTCTTCTTCAAAAGGAAATTTCTGATGAACATTTTCCCCAGTTAGCAAAGGTCACTGATGAGCAGGATGATATACACGAATCATTTGAAGAATACGTCCCTGCTATAGACCTACTAATTGGAGACTACAATGAAAGGTTCACTCACTTTGAGAATCATGACATCACACTCAAATTAGCATTTCAGCCTCACCTAGTGGATGTTACCAAGGCATCTAAAGAACTGCAGATGGAATTGATTGAGCTCTCGGTAGATGACATTTTAAAGTCATTGTTTGATGCCAATGAAAAGTCCAATTGAAACGCAGAACAATGCAGTAGAATACCTGAACCTTCAGCGACATGCCCAAAAAATGTTTTCTTGCTTTTCAACCACTTATTGCTGCAAATCTACATTCTCCTACCTAACCCAAATCAAGACACCCTTAAGGTCACAAATGACGGATACCCATCTAGAGGATCAACTGAAACTGCAGACCTCCATGCTGCAACCAAATATTCACATGCTTTCCAACAAAAAGCAGATTCAACAAAGTCATTAAAACATTAGTTAACTTTAAAATTAACAAATAGTTTTCATTTTTTGAAATCAGTAAGTATATAGTAGTTAGATTTTTACAAAAAAATGTATATTTTTAAGTATATTTAATTGAAGTTTCTTGAATGCAGCTATATTTGTTTACAACTAAATTAATGTGGCCTTCCAACATGAAAAGGTTCCCCCTCACCTGGCCTATACTAATTTTTAAAAACCTCAAACTGATTTTCTCTGGTTCATACTGCAAAGAAATAAAAGGAAAGAAATCACTACTGATGTTAACAAAGCCCTGGCCCAGCAGGATTCCCTTAACCCAATAATAGTCTTGCCACAGTTTTCTTAGGTCCTGTGCTCACAAAGCAGCTACTAGCACCACCGAGGGAGGATGTTCCTACAACGCACTGCTAACGGCAGTCACTAGAACCGAAACAGCAGAGCAGCCCACAGAGTAATACATCAGACAAGCAACTTCTTTTTAATGAAGTTATGTTTTTGGTTACATGAGCACTGAGAACCGAAGTTAAAAGTTGTGGGAAAAGAAAGTGTTAAATCTGAGGATTCTGTTAGTTTAACCAAATACATATAAATATTTCACCTGATTTTACAGGATTTCACATACACTTATTTTCTTCTCTCTTTCTGCATAAATAATATGCCCACATTTCTCTCTTTTAACTCTCGTTCCTTCCTAGTAGGGCTTTTCCTGCTTTGATTACTCCTGTTTTGGTTTAGTTTCTCAGCAGGGATGACTCACATTCCCAGTGCTAGTAAAAAATGCATCATACTGCTCTCTCAAGTGTTTGTTCTTCAGCAAGTTCCCAAACACAAACCTGAAGTCAGCCTCGGAAGGTGGCAAGGGTCTCTCTGCTGCCAAGTCATTTGATGAGCATGTCTCCGGCCTCATTTCTGTCCAGCATCCCACTGCAATTGTGAAGGTGGAGGCTGGCATGGGCATAGTCACATAGTAATGCCAGCTTGCGTAGCCTACAAACAGAAAGAGAAAAACTTTAGTGAGGCCGGTATATGGTTCCAGACCTTATTCTGTATTTTTTCTCCTGAGGTACTTAAAGAGCTTGTGTGATAAGCTGGTAAGCGCCAGCTCTTGGGGGTGGGTCACATTAACTGAAGGGGCATTATTCCAGCATTCACGGAAAGCATAAGAGGGATGATGGTTTCAAGGCAGCCAAGGAGGTTTGGGTCTCTTCCAGGGATCAGTTTGAAGCCCTTCAAGTGAGGCTGTAAATAAAGGGTGGTGGCTGAGGTGGTCACTCACAGCTGCAAATGCAGAAGGGCATAGGCTGTATGCGCCTATAGAGATAAGAATGTATCTTACTATCTTTATTACCTAGCACAGTATTCGGCATTAAAAAAGATGCTTGATTTATATCTGCTGAACGAACGAATGACAAAGGAAGGGTCACGTCTGTGCTGTAACTACTTTGTCTAATTTTAATTCAAGTCAATCTAAAATGGACATAGTGTTACATCTCTCCCCAAGCACTAAAAAAGTAAAGAAAAATAAAATAAAATAAAACAACAAAATGGACATAGTAGGAAATACATGAGGCCAGGGAAGGGAGACAGCTGAGTTTTAGTACCAACTCAGAAACTAATTAGCTGAGGAAGTTCAGGTCTGACCCCATCATTTTTATCTGTTTAGCTGGTCTTCCACCCCTCTTTGAGCAGATGAAAACCAGCCATAAAGGTTCACTGGAGCCACAGACTCCCAACTGGTTTGTAACAGGGATGGGATTACACGTGGGGCTCCCCCCCAGGTGAGTGTGTACGCTCTACTTAGTCTAAACTTTAGAGAAGGCTTTTTATCAACGGAAAGAATGGTTTATAACTTATAACACTACACTTGCCCCATTTTTAAGATGGGAAAATAATTTTAGTGTTTCTGAAATCTGAACGTGTCATACAATCTGATTTAACATAGCATCTTTTTCTGAGCATGTGCTATAAATTGATAGTATGTCTTAAGGGGAATTGATATCATCTTTGATATTAAGGAACACATTTCTCCACTCTTCACGTTCCCATGGGGAAGAACTTCCATTAGAGTAACACTTTTTTTTTTTGGTCCCCTTACAAACTCCTTTGTAGGAGCTCTTTTTCTCTTTCTTACTTTAAAATTTAGAGGGTTAAACACCCATAAAGTGACCTGTGGTTGTCAAATTTGGTCAGTGAGTGGATAATTCAGGATCAAATTCAAATTCAGGATCAAAATATCAACATGTCCACACTGGCCAGCAAATCTAACATGACATTTTTCAAAGTGCTTTGCCAGTAAAAATCAGTAATAGAGGTTAAATTTTGATCTCCATATGCTTGGCTCCTTTGTCAATCTCTCTACTAATTCTGAACTCAGGAAGGTAGGAAAGCAAAAAATAAATATGAATCCCGGTGAAATTCAAGTTTGGAAGTCATTAGAAGAGATACTTGAGGAGACATACAGAAGGGTATTCTCGGAACTGCTGGAAACCCACAACAGAGGCAGCCATTCTCTCAAGTTTGCTTAGAAGTTTCATCCTGCTTTTGGAACCCAAATGGCTATTCTTGAGATCCCTCTCTTTGTAGCTGACTAAGAAGTTGAAGGCATTCTCCTCTTTAAAGAGACAATCAAATCCAGTGATGCTGGAGCCAAGCCAGTGATTGCTTCTACTGGGCTTGAAGAAAAACCACAGCCTTACAAGAATCACTGCTCTGATCCCAAGCCAGTAAGAAGTGGGTAGGGACAGTCACAGGACTCTCAATGAAAGCATGACATGGATCTGGCATGACAAGCTATTCCATGCCCACCTCCCTAATTTTTTCAGTTTCCCATAACTACTTCATTCTCCGCAATCTGATGCCTCCTGTGACTGCTCCATGAAAAACGTCAGTTTGTACTGGACAACATGATGAGAGCTGGAACAGGGGCAGGGAGAGTGGAGATGGAAGGAGAGGAGAGAGGTTGTGGGTGTGGAACTAAATCTTTTGAAAGGCCTTGGTTTCAAAAATAAAAAAAACCTCAAATAACCAAAATTTTTTATTCAAAGAGCTGTGATCTATCTCTCATTGTTTCTCTAAAGTACACTTTAGAGCATTTACCATAGATCATCAGATTTTTCCTTTTTAAAAACGTAGACCCTTGGTGGTTCAGTAAATAAGCAGCAGTGATAAGGCTTTCAGATAAAAATGAGAGTTTGAATGAATCAGGACACTTCTACTTCCTCCCCAAGCCCCACTAAAGGACAGCAAAAGGATTTTTTTTTAAGGATAAACCAACAAGAACAGGAAGAATAAAACAAGAATCAACAGTGACAAAACAATATTAGAAGCTAGAATGCAGATGGGAGAGTGGCCAATGACCCAGCACAGCTAAATTGGCAGTTGGGAAAGATGAGACCCACCTCATTTTATACCCTAGAAGCCCCAAAAGGCTCTGAGGTAGAGGAAGTGCTAAACTAAGCAGGCCTGGTTGAGGTCTGTCTAAGAATGGTTCAGACCCACAGCCACCTCCCCCACTATGCACACCTGGGCCCACCCCTACCCCACATTCCAGCTAATAACTCGAGGTTTATTTTCTAGAGCATAAGAGAGGGCCTCTGGACTAGGGGGTAGGGATGGGGGAAGGAACAGCACAGTTGAAGGCAAATGAAGGGATTAGTGAACACATGCACAGAGGATGCTGAGATCACCAGCCACTTTCTCTTATTTGGTGCCCAGAAGACTGGCAGCCAGGCTTTCACCCTCCACCCAGGAGACTGAAGGAAGCAGACCAGCCAAGAGATGATGCTTAAGGACACTGGAGATTTTCAGTGATCAGCCTATGGTGAAGCTCATGGTTGATAAGCCTTCTGTATGCACTCAGAGCTTCTAATCAGTATTTTAGCTTCCTACTCCTAAATGCATGTGGACAAACCAAGGACCTCCAGGCATTTTTAGAAAGCCTCTAATGCAAAACCAAAATAAACAGAAACAAGCAACTTGAAGGGTAGTAATCACACAAGAAGAAAAAACGTCAAAAAATATAAAACATACAAATGCTGAGAATTAAAATAATTTATTGCAGCCCTAAAACTAGTATAGTATAAAAACAGAGAGAGAGAATTCATAAGGAAAATTAAAAACATGATAGAAAAAAAGAAAAACTCAATAAAAGGGATATGATGAAATATAAAACTGAAGAAATTTCCCAGAAAGTAGAGCATTAAAAAAAAAAAGAAAAAAAGATGATGAAAAATAGAATTGCAACTCAGAAGGTTCAAGGTCTGAGCAAAACATAGAAGCTCCAGAAAAAGACAACAGAGAAAACAGAAGGGAGGAAGTCATCAGTCAAAAAATTAGAGAAAACTGCCCTAAACTGAAAGGGGCATGAGTTTTCAGATTGAAGGACACAAAATACCCAGGACACTGGATACAAATTGACCTAGCAAACTAATCAATCAGTTAAAGTAATCTCAACAGAAAAAGAACAATATTTTTTGTTCTGAGATACTATTAAAATGATAAAAATATAACTCAGAAAGAAGAAAAAATTTAAAGAGAAAAAGTAGGCACCACCCTACTAAGAAATCCTTTTAAGAATGAAACACTATGCAAACAGCCTGTCTCCCTACCTCCTGTATTGAATTTTTGACCTGAGTTTGTGCTGCCTGTTTGGTTCTTATACCATCCATCTAGACCACAGGCAAGATGAGATTTGTGGAAACAGCAGGAACTGAAACTACGTCCAAGAGAAAACACTGCTAATGGAGTAAGAGGCATTTGTTAGATCTCTGCACAAGGTCACGCAGAATCCACAGAGGGCCTAATCACATCACGTCCGAGCACCTTTATCAGAACGTCGGTACCCTCTAGGTGATGTGGGCAGAACACTGTAAGCCACGAAGGGATATGGCAGGGCAGAGAAATGGAGATTAGCAATAAGTAAGTCAGAGCCTTAAATGACCCAGAGTTTGGGAGTGAGATGGCAGTAGTGATAACAAAACCTGAATTGAGTCCAACAAAAATATTTTAGAACTGTCATTGTTTCCTTGCAACCTTCTCTAAAGTTAAAGAATGGAAAGAAAATGATTTTTTTGGAAACGTATTGAAAATATCACCCAAACCCATATTTTAAATGCTCAAGATGATTTCCTCCTAGACAGCCCACAAGATTTTTTATTTTCTTAGATTCCTAAAGTTCCCCTACTTAGTGAAGCTCATTTAAAATAAACTGTTTCATATTTCAAGCTTTTAAAAGCAAAAAAGTTTCTTGGCTACCAAGTGACAGTCAAATAGGAACAAGCCAGGAACCCAATTCCCAAAGACCCTGACCAAATTCTTCTCAGAAGTTCTCACTAGTGTCTGGCCCTAGGCTTCTTTCCCTGATCCTGGGTGAATGCTGGAGCCAGCGCTAGATCACTGAACACTTCCCGTGCTCTGGAGAAAGTTTTTATTCATTGTTATGAGGACATTTTTAGTATCCTCACTTAGTAGAAAAGTCTCTTTTGAGTTGTCTGCTCATGGATTATACCAACGAGCCCAATCTTGCATAAAGACTGTCCACTGCCACAGGGAACACCTGACCTCATCTTCAAATCAGCCTGCAAAAGCTGCAAATAACAAGGTGGAAACGCTGCCACCAGAAAGCAAAGCATACGTTCCCAAGACAAAGAGAAATAATTTCTAGATTGTCTATTGTTTGGGATAAGCCGACCTTGCAAAGAGAACTGATGAGAGTGCATTTCTCTTGGGTATGTCCGTTGATTGAGGTCCAGCTCTGGAATCTGACAGCTGGGGTTCAATTCCCTGTTCCACATTTACCAGTTTGGGCACATTATTTAATCTCTCTATGCATCGATTTCCTCTTGTATAACAATGGAATAATCGTCGTATCTACCTCACAGGAATTTGTGAGGGTTAAGTTAGATAATATATACAGTGATATATATAGTGATCACCTAGAAAAAATAACTGGCATATAGTAAGTGTTCAAGAAATGTTAACTGCTGTCCGTGTCATCATTGCGGTTGTTGTCATCGTCATCATCTGCAAGCTCTCATCTTTACAGCTGCCTCTCCCTGTTAAGGCTGACTTTCTGAAGGCAGAGGCGAAGACTGTTGAAGGTATGGCTGCCACATGTGCATGGAAACCCGTGACCTGATGAGGCCCACATATGGGGTTTAAGGTTGAATAGCATTAAAACGCAGTACACACAAAGCGATCCATTTAAAGGAGAATGACAGCCTAAAGGGGGCATCCTGTATGACTTCATATAGAATGGGCCATTTGGAGACTATTTAAATGGTGTTTACTTTAAATGAGCCATCCTCCATGAAACAGACAGCGAATGCCTTCATTTTCCTTTTGATTCAATCTACTTGTACTAGACTCCGTCACTACACTAGCTGCAAAACAAAGAGAACACGCTGTACTTGAATTAACCCAGAGTTTTTCCTCTGCAGAGGCCAGAAGCCCATCACTCCACTGGATGATTTCATAGCCAGACCAGGATTCATCATCAAGTTACCGAGATGGAGTGGTAGGAAGGGGCCAGAGGAAACATCGCTCCCTAACTATGCAGGTGTGAGCAGCCACCCAGCTTGCCCTTCCTTCTGGACAGACTCTGTAAAGCTGGACGTCTGACCTTAGAAAGAGATCAGAGTTCCTTAACACTCCTATACTATTTTCTCAAATTGGACCATATTTGGGGGAGAAAACTCTCATACATCAATTGATGTATGGTAAAACAGATGTATCATATGAGATACTGTTCTTTTAATCTCAACAGCAGCAGCTACAAGATCCAAATAGACATTTTCATCTCCAAAACAGGAATGAAATTTTCCTTATAGGTGACTGTGCTTTTTGTAGGCATAAGAGGATCTGAAATGGGTCAATTTTCAAATCACAAGAGGCAGTTTTTAAAATTTAGTTTTGGAAATAAATATCATAAAGGATACAAAATTATAGCTAGATAGGGGGAATACGTTCTAGTGTTCTGTACCACTGTGGGATGACTACAGTTAACAATATATTAAATAGTTTCAAATAGCTGGAAGGAGGATACTGAATGTTCCCAATACAAAGAAATGGTATATGTTTAAGATGATGGATATGCTAATTACCCTGATCTGATCACCATATGTATCCAAACATCACTACGTACTCCATGAATATGTGCAATTATTACTCAAAAAATAAATTTAAAAAATAAGTATCATAACTAAAGAGCGTTAAAACAATTAATTATTTATTTTCCTCACTAACTATTGTAAAAACTGTCCTATGAATAGTTATGAATATTCTATCTTCCCCAAGAGGAAGAGTGATTATCAGTGAAGAGGGAAAAAGGAAGAACACGATGGAGTAGTCAGTTTATGGGGAGAGAGAGAGCTTTTTACCGTAAACCTGTGAAAACCTTTGCTAATTATTTGAGAAAATCATTTTCATAAAAGAAAAAAAATTTAAGAGAAGAAAAATCAAGATGCTGTAATTATTTTTACACATAAGTCATGCCCACTATAGTAAATTAAATACAAAATTTATGGAATGTCAATGTCTTATTCTTAGGAGAGTCTTGGATAAACCTACTCCACAGAATTCAAAGGCACAGCCACAACCACACACACATGATCACTCTGTTTCTGCAGAGGCAGTCCGTTATCTTTGCAAAGTTAAGCATCTCATAGAGCTTGTATTTAAAGAGTTATTGTTTTCACTGAAAATTAAAACAGGCACTTAAATTCTTCCTATTAAAAGCATCCATTTTACCTTTTCAACCTCTCCACTACGGAGTAGACAAAGAGCATGATGCATTCAGAAACATCAAATTGATACATGCTTGTACATAATATTTCTTTCCTCAACTCTACAGCCCGTGCTTCTTGCCTACCTCAAAACTATTTCTTTCTTTAGCCACAATTCCTTATTTCAGAGCTTCTTCTCCAAACTATTCCATATGTTAAGATTATTTTGGAACAACTTTGTATCACAAATTAAAGATGTTTGACAATATGTACAGGAATATGTGCATTTATAAGTTTATATAGGCATACTATATATTACATATTTTAAATATACATATTATACATACATGTGCACAATAAATATATACATAAAAAGGAGGGAAAACTCCCCGTTTTGGCTGCTATTCCCCTCTTGGCCTCCTTCTCCAGAGCTTGGGTCTTCAGCAAACCCCAGCTTTCTTTCTGTCCCTACTTCTTTGATGCAGAGTCTACACTTTCTGGTTTTCTAAGCTGCCGCCACTCTCCTGAATACCCATAGCGTGACTGTCTTTCGTTAGTTCTTCTCCGCTGTTGCTCAAGGGTTGTAGCTGGCATCGGAACAAAGGAGACAGTAAGACGCCCTGGGCTGGCAGGCACTGGCACTGCCTGACCAGGGCGATGTGCCAGGTCAGGCCACCGCTTTGCAAGCACTGATGCCACCCGCCAAGGCTTCGGGTTTCCTTCCCTGCAACATGGTACCGCCTCGGGCACAGGAGACCCAGGAAAGAATGACCTTCAGGATCATTCTTGCGAACTAGGTAAAAGAGCGCCACCTACTGAACACGAGCGCCCCCAGATGTTTTAAGATTTTCCTTGTCGGCTAATGGGATACCTAAAGGAATACATTGCACCAGCCTTGTTATTCCAAGTCTCACCAGCCACTCTGCCCTGTGAAACGGATGACCTAGTTCCCCTTAAACCGAAGTACAAAATGGATCAGTTAACTGGACACCAAATCAGACTGCTCCAGATGGTCACAGGGTAAGCGTTAGTACCTTATTCACATGGGAACACTCATGAATGCCAAGTCCAAGACAAACATCCACAGCAACAAGAACCGGTATTTACATGCCTGCCACAATCACTGTTGTCCAAAAGAAACCATGATGACTTTCACACATGTCCTGTATGGTAAGCGCAGTGCTGGGAGGCTAAGCAAGATCTAGTCAACAACAAATCACAAAACAAAAGAATTCACTGACAAAGATTTAGAAAGTACTGACTCACCAGCACCTTTCTAATGGGAAAAAATGAATATATTTATTCTGCACTCCTATCCCTTAAAAACACATGAACATATATGTACCAGCCCAGAATAAAGTTTTCCCAGTTTTAGAAACAAAGAGCTTTCTCTACTTTGCATTCTCTCTTTGTGGGGAAAACACTTAATCATAACCATTCCTAAATGCCTTTTAATTTACCATTTCCTTATACGTAATTCCTGGTTACATACTGTGGGAGTAGTCTAAATAGCACTGCTCATTTTGAGCCATCAAGAGGGAAGAAAAGTTGGCTTTCAATTGCACACAGGAGGGTCTGGTCTCTCAAATCTTGGCTTTTTCCTGGAATTTCCCACACAAAGTCAAGAGAAAGAGAATGTCAGAAAGCTGGTCTATTGGGCAGGCCAGAGAGTAGCATTTTGCCCAGAATGAAGTAATGTCTACAGTCTTTCATTTATACAGAAAAATGAAATCAGATCCTATGCAAGGGCACATGTAGTTTTTAACACCTTTCACTTGTTCATATGCTTTTTTTCGCCTTCATATGGAAGGAGCTTAAATTAGGTATTCTCCTTCATTTACTTGAGGCTTCCCACAAAAAAATAGAAGCAGAGTATTTTATTTTTCTAGGAAGTAGGAATATGCTAAATTATACTCTGTAAAAATAAAACAGAACCAAACAAAAAAATTGCCAGAGGAAAATAATAATGTACTAAACCAACTTTTTTTCTTTAAAATTTATTGAGGCTAGAGAAAAGGTATAAACTCCAATCCGCAGCATAACTAAAAGAAATGACCCCAAAGTCAATTTTGTCTT
Source organism: Lepilemur ruficaudatus (assembly GCA_963574885.1). NCBI lineage: Eukaryota > Metazoa > Chordata > Mammalia > Primates > Lepilemuridae > Lepilemur > Lepilemur ruficaudatus. Next base: position 48,999 of record CAUYRT010019275.1, read on the forward strand.
TTGACAAAAATGTTTCTTCCATGAACATATTACTTGTCTGATTACAAAGAACACATTCATCCAACAAATAAATACTGAGCCCTTATTATATACACGGCACTGTATTAGGCATTGGGTCTACATGCTCAATAGCATCGTTACATTTTGGCAAGGAATACAGGCCAGTAATAACACACACATCTCTGTCTGCCCAAATGGGATTATGCTGAGGAAGTTGAATAATAAAGAAGTTAAATAAGTTAATCTAAATCTATGGCCTTGACTTAGCTAACCTTCTTGAGAAAAGAATAATGACCACTCAACTAATAAAATTCTTACAATGAGCTTCACCCTACAGTCCAAACCATTAGCCTTCTTTTTCAAAACAGATGGAATGATTTCCCTTATGAAGCAAGGGCTCAGAGGTCTGTCTTCTGATTTCCATACCCTGCCCAAGGGCTGCTGTCATTTCTGTCACTGTTATCTGCTCACAGGTGCTTTGCTTCTTTGGGGAAATCAGCTGGTGCCTGGCAAATGTGCTAATCAGGCTGATGTGTCACTGTGATGGAAACTGTGATTTGCTGGGTCGGGTTTTGCTGCTCATGTTTTCAAGAATAGCTCATCGTTTTAAAGGGCATTGTGCACACACAGTGAAGGTCCTATGAGACCAATCTCCCAATCTAGAAAACATGACTTAGAAAGGAAATAGTATCATCATATATCCACACATTCTTTTTCTCTAAGGAGTGTAGATACATTTGTAGAAATTACTCCATCCTCGGAACAGCCATTTTGGTCCCGGCAGAGCTTCGTTATACTATTTCCTGGTTGTTTTCTGATAAATCCCAGCTGTAGGCTATAAGAGAAATTGCACTGTTCTGTGTAGAGTTCTTTTTCCTTGTCTAGCTCAATCCTCCCTTGGTTTCAACTAGTAAAATTTGTTCTGTGATATCATATAAGGTATAAGTGGTATGAACATAAGCAAATTCTAATAAGCATCTACTCTATTATAACTACACCCTAAACTGGAATTCTGGAAAAAAAAAAAAGGTCCACAGATATATTCCTGGAAATATGAAAGTTTTCCATGAAATATTTAATTTTTGATGATTATCTTCAAATAGATAAAAGACAACAGACAGAGATGGTAGAGGTTAGCAAACTTTATTCTTTAAAAGGCCAGGTAGCAAATATTTTAGGCTTTGTGAGCTTTTATTGCAAATACTAAACTCTGCTGCTGTAGTGTGAAAGCAGCCACGGACAATGGTCATGATCCAATAAAAGTTTACTTACAAAAGCAGGCAGTGGGCTACACTTCGCTAACGGGCTATGGTTTGCTGACTCCTGAAATCATCCAGGTATCACTGAGTATTACCACATGATTTCAGAGTCCTCATCTGAATCAGTGTGTAGGATTGCACAGGGACACGTGGGACTGCTCTAATCATTGAGTGATAATGAGAAAAAAACATAAGGATGATACTTTTGGCTGAGTAAAAGCCAAATAACATCACAGCATGGTACGTAAGCAAAGTTTTACAGCACATGGAAGACAAGTGGTGGACATAATCACGTGGATAAGCACGTGGCTCAGGGTAGAACAGGTGTTTAACCTCAAGAGAAACTGCATGGAGCCATCAGCACCACATTCATATTGTGAGGGGCAATTTAATTTCAGCAAAATATTAATTTTTACATTAAATTTAAGTTAATTTAAATTTTATTGATGTACTAATTTGGTCTGTGTTTAATTTATAATTTTATTTTCGATTTAGAGATGTGTAAGAGTTATAAACTTAGTTTATATTTAGTCTCAGGTCTATAGTTTTTAAAATATCATTCTCATATACATAATTTCAGTCAACCCTGGTGAACTATGAGATTTTTTTCCCCCTGCTAAAAAGAAAAATAATGCTCAAGTTTGACAAACACTACCAAACTCAAGGCTCTACTGCAGGGCCAAACCACGAATGAGAAAATATGTAGGCATCATGAGCTTAGGGTAGGGAGAGCCACATCTTAGGAGGTGTAGTTGTCACAAGCAACCTGTTACAGACAGAAAAGGGAGCTGGAGGAGCCCAGGTATCAGTGCCCGGTTGAGACTGCAGCGTTTCGTGTACACAATCAATCCAGCGTATCAGGGAGCCAAATAAAGAGGGCAGAAAAAGATCCTATGTGAGTCTAGCAGAACCTGACTGGACAATTGCCAACAAGACACCAGAGCCCGGATAAAGGAGCTAACTAACCTTTCATCTGTTGAACTGAAAGGGGGTTTCAGTCAGCACACAAGCGGAGAGTGAATGGAACGAAGGGAAATCCACACACTGTGTCCTGTCTGTTGGTACACATCAGAGAGCACAGCCATGAGCACCATGCGGGGGGCGGGGGGGACCCAGCAGAATAAAGGTAAAAGAACACAACATCCTAAGGACTCGAAGGAAGAACAAGTATCGGAAATCAATTTACTACAGAAACCAAAACCAGTTTGGGAAATGGACATTGTCGTTATGATAGAAGAAGATATAACTTCTATGAGACAATAGTAAAACGCCATGAGAAGATAAAAGGCTGAAACACAAGCCTAACAGATTGAGACCAAAAGTCAATAAAGTAAGAAAATTTAAAAAATGAAGGATTGAAAGGAAACTAATGTTATAACAACATAATTTAAATCTCTAATGGAATTAGTAAAGAACAAAACTGTAACTATGAAAGTCAGTGGTATGAAGTGTAAATAAAAAATGAAAAGGCAAGCCACATAGACTGGGAGAATATAGCTGTAATACGTATGTCTGATAAATGGCTTATGTCTATAGTATTATATAAAGTATTCTTGTAATCTAGTAATAAAACAACCACAAAACTCACATTAAAAAAATGGGCAAATGACTCGAAGAGATGCTTTTCAAAAGAAGATACAAGAATGTGCAGTCAGTATATGAAAAGATGGTCAACATCATTAGCCATCAGGAAAACGCAAATTAGAACCACAATGAGATAGTATTTCACACTCTGTTGGAAGGCTAAAATCAAAAGGACTGACAATACCAAATGTTTCCAAGGGTGAGCAGCTATTAGAACTCTCATACATTGCTGGTGGGAATATTAAATGATACAACTACTTTGGAAATCGTTTGGCAGATACTCACAAACTTAAACACACACTTAATCATATGCTCCATTCCATTCTTAGGTATCTACCCCAGAGAAATGAAAACCCATGTCCCTGTTTATATATGAATGCTCACAGCATATTTTCTGTAATAGCCAAAAACAATCCAAATGTCCACCAACAGGTGGGTGGATAAAAAAACTGATTTATTCATACGATGGACTACTAATCATCAATTAAAAAAACATAATAAGCTACTGATATCTGTAACAATACGGATGAATCTCACAACCATTATACTGAGTAAAAGAAGCCAGACATGGGTACACACTAAATGACTCCACTTATATGAATTTTAAGAAGAGGTCTAACCAATCTATAGTGATGGAAATCAGACCAATGGCAAATTGGAGTAGGGTTAGGGAGGAATGAGCGCAAGGGCACAGGGGAATTTCTAAGGTAATGGAAATGTTCTATATCACCAGAGGTGGTGATTAATTAACAGGTGCATATATTTGTCAAATGTCATTGTATGCATTTATTATATGTGTGATAGTTAAGTCAGATTGACTGGGTTAAAGATACCTAGAGAACTGGTAAAGCATTACTTCTGAGTCTGTCTGTGAGGGTGTTTCCAGAGGAGACTGGTTTATGGGTACCCAGATAGAAGAAAAAAGGGAGTAAAGTGATTTCTTCTCTCACTCTCCTGGAGCTGGGACACTCTCCTCCTCCTGCTCTTTGACATCAGAACTACTCCTGGCCCTGTTCTCAGGCCTTCAGCCTCAACTGAGAATTACACTATCAGTTTCCCCGGTTCTGAGGCTTTTGAACTTGGACTGAGCCTCGCTGCAGGCATCCTAGCGTGTCCAGTTTGCAGGCAGCCTGTGGTCGGACTTCTCAGATTCCATAATCACATGAGCCAATTGCCCTAATAAATCTCCTCCTATATATCTACCTATACATATGTATGCTATTGGTTCTGTCTCTCTGGAGAACCCTAATACAATAAGTAAATTATACTTTAATAAAGTAGATAAAAACACACCCACATCTAGATTAATTCTACAAAGTTGTTTTTTTGTTTTATTTTGTTTTGTTTTGTTTTGTTTTGTTGTTGTTGTTGTTTCAGACAGAGTCTCACTCTGTTGCCCAGGCTAGAGTGCCATGGAGTCAGCCCAGCTCACAGCAACCTCAAACTCCTGAGCCCAAGCAATCCTCCTGCCTCAGCCTCCCGAGTAGCTGGGACCACAGGCACACACCACCATGCCTGGCTAATTTTTTCTACATATTTTCAGTTGGTCAATTAATTTCTTCCTATTTTTAGTAGAGATGGGGTCTCGCTCTTGCTCAGGCTGGTTTCGAACTCCTGACCTTGAGTGATCCTGCCACCTCAGCCTCCCAGAGTGCTAGTATTACAGGCGTGAGCTACTGCGCCCAGCCTTTACGAAGTTTTGAATTACATAAATTCAAAAAATTCTGTGAGCATGCAGGCAAAAAAATCAAACTACTTTCAAAGAACAGAAATATTTGGTAGCAGATTTTTCCTCAGAAATATTAAATAAGAGATGATAATGAAAGCATTTATAGTTGCTAAAGAGGGAAAAGAAATAACTTCAGAATTTAAGTGACGTCCAGAGCTACTGGTAAACTAAATTGTGAAACATCCATTTATGGAATACTCCATAGTCATAAGTGAATACAGAAAAAGCCAATGTAAACATGGAAGGACTCAGAAAAAACACCACACATCCACCCTTCTAGAAAAAAAAATTAAAATAATTTCCCAGCCAACCGAAAGATGATTCAAACTTGAGCTCAAGAATGAAGAAAGTTTAAATACTTATTACAAATATGACTTGAAACTGAATGAAAATAAAAAACAATAATAATAATTCCTAAAAGATATAATACAGAAGCAAAATAAAGAGATAATATGAGTCCCAGATCCTAAGTTTTATTACTAAAACCAGAGAATGTGGGTGAGGAAGGATAATGGAAGTAAATACTTATTAAATTCCTTAATTGATAGGCAGTGTAGTACAGAGCTATTGGTTAACTAAATTGTAAAATATCCATTTATAGAATATTCCATAGTTATAAAAATAATGAGGAGGCTCTTTATGTTCTGATGTATCTATATATAGATATCTATAAATAAATGTATTCTAAAAGGGGAAACACAATACAAAAATGTGTATAGCATGCTGTGATTTGTACAATAAAAGAGAAAAAATATTATTCAAAGGAAATTGGTAACCTGGGTTGCCTTGGGGGAAGGTTACGGGGTAGCTGGGAAATTGAGGTAAGAAGGAGACTTTATTGCAAATGTTTTGTCCTTTGTTCATTTGTAAATGAACCATGTAAATGTTACCTATTTTTAGAAAGAAAATTTTTAAATATATTATTACTTGTTTTGTTTTTACCATAAGAATCAAGCAAAAACTCATTGAAGACTTTAGTACATATGCAAATCTAGCTTATGATAAAGAAGACATCACAAATTAGAAAAGATTCCATAAATGATCTTGAAGCAATTGGTTTTCTATTTAGAAAAAAGATAATATTTAGTCCTCATTTTACAACCCTGATGAGAATAAACTACAGACAGATTAAAGAGTTAAATTACAAAAATTAAACTATAAAAATATTACAACAAAATAGGTGAATCTTAGATCAAAGAAAGACTTTCTAAGAAAAAGCTGATAAACTTGACTTCATAAAAATTTAAATCTCCTACAGATCAGAAACATCATATAAAATTAAAAGATACACCAAAAACCGGGAAAAGTACTTTTCACAAATATAATGAAGTTAATATCTACATTTTAAGGAGCTGATCAAATTTAAAAAATAAGACAAACTTTGTGAAAACTGCACTAAGTCCTCAATATAAAAATGGGCATTACGAGGAGGTAGAAAATGAAAGTGGTTAAGAAACATATAAGGATCTACTCAGCCACAGAAAACCATGGTGATCTAGCACCTTTTGTGTTATCCTGGATGGAGCTGGAGCCCATTCTACTAAGTGGAGTATCACAAGAATGGAAAAACAAGCACCACAGGTACTCACCATCAAATTGGTACTAATTGACTTAACTGACCAACACTTAAGTGCACATATAGCAGTAACATTCATTGGTGTCGGCAGGTGGGAGCAGGGAGGAGGGATGGGTGTATTCACACCTAATGGATGCGGTGCGCACTGTCTGGGGAATGGACACACTTGAAGCTCTGACTCGGGTGGGGCAAAGGAAATATCTGTAACCTAAACGTTTGTACCCCCGTAATATGCTGAAATAAAAAAAATTTAAAAAAAAAGAAACACATAAGTACATGTGAAACTCACTGATAACCAAAGTAATCCAAATTAAAATGTTCATCATCGCTAATCATTAGAGAAATGCAAATCAAAACCACAATGAGATACCACCTAACCCCAGTGAGACTGGCCTCTACCAAAAAATCCCCAAACAACAAATGCTGGCAAGAATGTGGAGAAACAGGAACACTCTTACACTGCTGGTGGGACTGCAAATTGGTGCAACCTCTGTGGAAAAGAATTTGGAGATGCCTCAAAGAGCTAAAAATAGAATTACCATTCGATCGAGCAATAGCATTATTAGGCATCTACCCAAAACAGCACAAGACATTCTATGATGAAGACATCTGCACCCGAATGTTTATGGCAGCAGAATTCACTATTGCTAGGTTGTGGAAACAACCCAAGTGCCCGTCAATGCATGAGTGGATTGTTAAAATCTGGTATATATTCACAATGGAATATTACTCAATTTTAAGAAATGACAGTGAGTTAGCACCTCTTATATTATCCTGGATTAAGCTTAAGCCCATTATTCAAAGTGAGGTGACAGAAGACCCGAAGAATGGGTTCCACCTGTACTCACCATCAAATTGGTATTGACTGATTGACTGTAATTCCCCTTTTTGTCCTATGCTTTTCTCCTACCTAACATAATCTTAAAAATGTCATTTTATTTATTACTACATTTTATGCTGTTAAATTTACATCTGTAGACAAGCTTTTTTCTTTAAGCTTGAGGACCAAATATCTAATGTCTACATGAAATCTCTATTTGAATGTCTCCTTGAATGTATCCCAAACCAGTCTTCTAATCTTTACTTGCAAAACTGTTCCTCTTCCTAAGTTCCCCTTCTATTCAAATGTGCAAGCAAAAATAGCTGACAAATTATACTTCACCACTTTGTCTCTCACCCCAAATCTAATCCATTATTTAATCTAACTTATTTTGCTTTTTACATCACCTTCAGATCTGTCTATATTTTGCCATTGTGTGCTGTCCTGTCCCCATCTCAATCCAAGCTATGAGCATAGCTTGCCTAAAGTACCACAATAGTGTTAATTACTCTTACCCCTTCCATCCAATATTCATAAAATATAAATGTGACCATGTGCCTCTTTGGCTTAAAACTCTAGTATTCCCAATTGCCTTCAGGCTAAACTATAAACCCCTACGAAAGCTCTTCCAGGGACAGGTGCTGTGGCTCATGCCTATAGTCCTAGCATTTTGGGAGGCTGAGGCAAGAAGAATGCTTGAGGCCAGGAGTTCAAGCCCAGCATGAGCAAGAGCAAGACACCATCACTACAAAAAAATAGAAAATCAGCTGGGCCTCGTCACTCACACTTGTAGTCCCAGCTACTGGGGAGGCTGAGATAAGAGGATCGCTTGAACCCAGGAGTTTGAGGTTGCTGTAATCTATGATAATGCTATTGTACTCTCCTATAATGATGCTACCGCACTCTAGCCAGGGCAACACAGTGAGATCCTGTCTCAAAAAAAAAAAAAAAAAAAAAAGCTAGTCAATGTGCCAGGTCACTTTCCATTTATAGCAGGTTCAATTTACAATAAGTTTATCTGGATGTAATCTGCTAAATTAAGAAGCATCTGTACCTACTTTGCTCTGTACTCTCCAAGAATATGAATCGTTCAGTTCCCATCTGTAAGCCATGGTCTGATGTGCCTCAGAGCCTTTACACATCTTATTTCCTTTGTCCACAACATTGTAGCACCCTTCACCCCTACCTCCAATCCTTTTCACCTACTCAGTAGCCATATATTTCCCAGAAACAAACTCAGATGCTTAATAAAGTCTTTCCGTTCCATTGTTTTTATAAATTAACATACTTTCTCTATACAGCATGTATCATAGTTTGTAATTATTTAATATATAGTTTTGTGAGCATTAGGATCCATATTCCGCTAGATTCTAAGCTCTGTGGGCTCAGGGTCTATGTCCGTCTTTGTCACGATTACATCACAAAAACTAATCACAGTCTCTTGCTTAAGAAGTATTTATTGAATGAATGAATGATACTCTTTCCCATGCTATTCACTTTGCCTGTGGTATCTTTTAGTATAGATTGCTCAAAACCGTAGCTTTCTGAATTACCCTTTAGGCAAAGTTTATCTAATCCTTCTCTGCCTCATCTATACATTTTAATTAATTCTATCATTACTTGAAATACAATATATGAAAATTATTGTTATTTGCCCAACCAGAATAAGATATCTTTGTAAAAAAACACATTTTTATCCCAATTACTTTGCACAGTTTCTGGAGTGTAATAGCTTATGTGAAAATATTGGTACTACTCATGGAGAGAAATGTAAAAATGTTTAGATGGTCAAGCAGGATTTTATAAGTTTTCCAGCTGTGCTGTGTAGGATGCTCCTGAGAATCACTTCCTTGCCCTGGAAGTGGTCCTGGACAGTGTGACTCTGCAGCCCAACACTCTTAGTTAATTACCAAACATTTCCTAGTCTACTCACTGGTTTTACGGTCAAGAAAAATACAGAATGGAAAAACAGAACTATAAAAATAATAGGTTCTGGGTTGATATCGGTAGATAAGCTTTCATATCTTTCGATATATTATGATTTAGAAACAATATAATCTCTAATGATTCTCTGGAGTCCATTTTTAAGATTATGTAAAGAAAACCAAAATTGAAACTTAGTTTATCACTCAGTTATATCTATAGAAAAAATCTCCAAAGGCTTTGCCTTTTTCAACTTTTAAATATTTTTAAAAATAAAGCTACTGGGAGCGGGGAGAAGGGAATGGGTAAATCCACACCTAACCAATGAAGTGCATGCTGTCTGGGGGATGGACATGCTTGTGGGGGGGTACAAAGGCAATTTATGTAACCAAAGCATCTGTACTCCCAAGATACTCTGAAATTAAAAAAATAAATAAATAAAGCTACCCCTTTGTATTTTTTTTCCAACTGTAACATCAGTAGTAAAATGTCCTCCTCTATATCCAAATATTGCCTTAACTTGATGCAACAAATAGAACAAAATGGTTAAGTACATAAACTGATGCTCTATTGTTTTTAATTTACTTGATGTTCTATTTAGTTATATCTGAAGTGATAGTATCTTCCTTTAAATTAAAGGTGCAACTACATATTTGCTGAGATTAGATAAAAAGTATGAGAAGAAGAACCAAAAAAAGGTTTATAAAAACATAAAAAATCCTATATTTTGTTGATCTCAAATTGGATATTTATGCTTGTTGCTTGCATAACTGTACACCTGACAAATGTATATCCCTTTTCTGAAGAACTTCAGTATTGGGTGACTTGTAGAACTATGTAATTTTACCATTCACAATTCATTTTTTTTCCATTTACTTATCTGTCAAAAAATTTTTTCCCCTAAAACACCAATTTGGTGTGAAGTCAAGTTTCGTATATGAATCTTAATGCAAAAGGTCAGCTACTCTAAATCCTCCCAGACAGACCGTAATCTATCTTTTGAATAGTGTAGTCATGTGCAAGTTCAGATTTAGAAAGGCTTTCTATAAAGTCATGAACTTTGAACAGGGTAAATAATCTCTTTATTACCTGAACAAAAGCTGTGTCTGCGATTATACTTTATGTACCTAACCCCAGGACAGTAGAATTTGCAGTACACCTCACCACTTCATTGATTCACTCCAGTGCATTAGGTCGGGAGCTAAGAGTATGATCTAGAGCCACATGAAATGCCATACCACACATATCAGGGGCTTCATCAGAGTTGTCTCCACAGTCGTCTTCTCCATCACACACCCAGAAATGTAGTTTGCAAAGGGAATTATTGCAAAGGAACTCATCAGCTCTACATATATTTCCTCCTTTATTTTAAAACAAAAAGAGATAGATAGATTGAGCGTAATCAATTCCAGTCAGCAGGACACATATTCCTCTAATTCTTATACATAATATCTAGCTTCTTGCTCCCTTGTATTTATTCTCTGCATAATAGTAGAAACAGGTAATATCCATTTTTTTTAGAAAAGGTATTCAGTAAATGGTGCTGGGAAAATTGGACAGTCACATGTAGAAGACTGAAACAGGATCTGCACCTCTCAACTCTCACAAAAATCAACTCACAATGGATAATAGACTTAAACCTAAGACATGAAACCATAAGAATTCTAGAAGAAAATGTTGGAAAAATTCTTATAGACATTTGCCTAGACAACGAATTTATGACAAAAACCCAAAAGCAATGACAGTAACAACAAAAGTAAATACATGGGATCTGATCAAATTTAAAAGCTTCTGCATAGCCAAGGAAACTATCATTAGAGTGAATAGACAACCTACAGAATGGGAGAAAATATTCACATGCTATACATCCAATAGCGGGTGATAACTAGAATCTATATAGAACTCAGGAAAATCAGCAAGAAAAAAATTAAACAACCCTATTAAAAAGTTGGCAGATAGCAGCACAATTCAGAATTGCAAAGATGTGGAAACAGCCCAAGTGCCCATCAGTAAATGAGTGGATTAATAAAATGTGGTATATGTATACCATGGAGAACTACTCAGCCATAAAAAATGGTGAACTACCTATTGTATTATTCTGGATGAAGCTGAAGCCCATTCTTCTAAGTGAAGTATCACAAGAATGGAAAAGCAAACACCACATATACTCACAATTAAATGGGTACTAATTGATCAACACTAATGTGCACATATGAGAAGTAACATTCATAGGGTATCAGGCAGGTGGGAGGGGGAAGGGGGGAACGAGTAATTTCACACTTAATGGATGTGGTGCATGCCGTCTGGGGGGGTGGGCATGCTTGTAGCTCTGACTTGGCAACACAAAGACAATTTATGTAACCAAAGCATTTGTACCCCCATAATATTGTGAAATAAAAAAAAAAAAGATATTCCTGGTTTACATTTCAAGACATTCTAATGTGCGCATATATACTCATATTTTCTTTAGAATATACTGAAAAGATGGTATAAGAAAGTTCTTAAAAATATAAATAATCTTCTATTTCACATAATTTTTATGTTATTGAATGTAAAGAAATTTAGATTTTTAAATGTTTTAATTTTTATTTTTAAAATTTGTGCTTTTCGGGAAAGAAATGCACTTCTAGTTATTAGCTAATTTAGCTGTGTGTGGAATACTAATAAACTGAAACACTGAAAACTTAGAAGATCTTGTAAAAAGTTTTTTGCAGTCACAAAGAAACAATTAATTTTGTAACGGCAATAGAGATTTGCCGATATAGTATCATATTTCAGTTTTTCTTATAAGAATTGTGTAATAAGATGTCCTATTTTGGGAGAATTTTTTTAAAATGTTTGCATTTTTTTCTCTTTTCAAAAATAAATAGAAAACATCAGAAATACACAATTGTTTTAATGTAAAATCGCTAAGTACGTCTACCACAAGCAAAAGACCCAAAGTGCTAATAAATTTGAGTCATATGTCTAGATATGAAGCAACGTATAATGAAACTACAATGATTGAGGAGTTGGGAACTGTGGGTTCTTGTGTTGCTTTGGACAAGTCTATTAATTTCTCCAAGATTCAATGTCTTTATATGTTAAAAAAGAGGTATGGTTAAAATGATTCATAGTTCATATTTGCTAGAAGTACCTGGGGAAACAACACAAAGATGAGAGTTTGAAATTAAGATAAATACAATTGTTCTGAAAGTATCATACTACCTATTTAAACCTCATACAAAAGGTAAGAGATATGGCTCCAGGGCTGGCTAGATTTGACCAGTTGCAGCCATAAAGGTATTTGAAAATGGATACCTTCATTAGAGCATGAGGCTGAGGAGTGATACTGGTCACCCTTGCAAGCATGAAAATACCTAGAAATAGCCATTGTTCATCTTGTGGATACACATTAGAGGAAATAATGTATTTAAGCCTGTGAAGGTCAAATAATGCTTTTTGCTCTGAGTTTTGACTTGCTACGCAAAACTCTGATAACTCACTTCCAGTGGCAAAAGGTTTAACTTAAGAAATGACAAAATCAGATTTTGATTTTAGAATGAAAATACTAGCTGTGGTATGGAGAATTTGGAAATGAAGATGGAGACAGTAAAACCAAGACTACAGGAGAAAGACCAATTTAAAGAAGGGTCGTGGCAATCCGTAAAATAAAAGATGGTGATGTCTAGCAGGCTAGTGGATGAGTATGTCTGCAGTGTAGGATAGGTTTCTGAACTCTAAATCTGCATCTGAGAATGTTCAGAATATAGTTATTATTTGAAGTTTAAAAGAGAACACAGACGAAATCAGGTTGAATAAAGAGAAATCTACAAAAGAAAAAAGTAATCAAAGTGATTGGAGAAATACATGAAAAGAGTGATATCAGACAATTTATGGGGAAAGTGTTCTAAGAAGAATGTTAGCACATTTGAAAATGCTAAAGGGTAGTAGATTCAGTGAAGTGGTGGTGGATTTAGTGAAATGATTTTAGTTGGTTATAGAATGACATGAAGAAAGAAGATGTAGTGAATGTAGACATTGCTTTCTAGAAGTTTGGTCATAAAGAGAAGGAAGAGACTAGAAAAAGTCAGGTGGTAAATGAGCCTGGTTGCTTGTGTGGGTGAAAACAGATGTCTGAACATATTTAAATGCTTCTGGGAATAATTCAGTAGACAATACAGAATGGAGAAAGGGTAATTGATATAACGAGTTTCTTGAGAATCCAGAGAGTGTGGGGGATTTGAGATCTAGAGCCAAATAAAAATAGTCTTAGACTGGAAGTGAGACTAGTTTTCTATTTTGAGAGGAAAGAAAGGGAAAAGCTTGAGCATAGCTACAGGTATGTTTCTTAATTAGTGCCCAGATGTTGAAAAAAGCTCATGAATCTCATTACTGCTGTGAAGTAGAAGGTGAGGTAATTAACTGAGAGACAGGGAGAGAAAGAGAGAGAGAGAGAGAGACAGAGGTGGCTTGGTGACAAGAGTTATAAAGCCAACTTTTTAAAAACCCAATATGGTAGTGGTAAAATGACATGATTTGGAAAACAAAGGTAGATTGCTTAGAATTTTGAGCAACAGTTAAAGCTCAGACCGAGAATTTACAGTGATATTTATTTGCGGAGTGATACAATTTTCTGCAAAAATGCTTATCAGAACTGATTTTGGCATCTCTGAGAACCAACAAACTCTAAGATATAGACAAAGGTGGTCCCGGTGAGTCAACCAAAGTGAATATGAGCATGTGAGACTTTTGAAAGTCCATCATTTGCCATTGGGATACCCCTTTCTTTCAAACTTCTGCAATGCTAAGCTCTAAGATACTATAATTCTAAATTTAATCTGAATTACCAAAACCCATGCAACAAAATATAGTACCATTGAACAACTCTCTCACTCTAAAAACAATAAAAAATAGCATGTTTAGTCATGAGTACCAAAGAAATTAAAGATATGAATATGAGTATGAGGTGAGTATTGCCCTAATTCAAAATCAAAATCCACAGAATATGAAGGAGAGTTGTATTTTTTCAGAATAAAGATTTTAATGACTAAATCTCATTGCATGCTCCACTTTACAATGGATTAAATTCAAACAGAATTTATGAACTCTTGACATCCTCTGATTATTTTCGAAAACTCTATTTGTAGCACATACATCAGTCTTGTTAAAAGGAAAAATGAGTTCCCTAAGGTATTTCATTAGATAGCATAGTAATTTTCCCCATAAGAGCGTTGGACATGCCACTGTTTTTATTAGCAAAAAGAGATATATAAATGAAACCATAATTATAACAGAAAGGCAAATTAGGTTTGTGATAACCTGCTAAAGACTTCATGTTGTACTATTAAGAAGTTGCCTTTCAAAAAATGCATCATGAGGTTCCATGACATTTGAGCCTCACTTAAATTGCCTGCTTTTGAAATGGCATAAAGCATACATAAACAACAACAAAAAGGTATATTTTAAAGAGATTGTCTGGATTAAAATTCTAGTTTCCTAGTCATGTTCTTGATCACATCAACAGGAGGTTATTAAAAAAATAGAAATGTATATATTAACTAACAATACCATATCTGAATTATAACTGAGCCCTTGGAAGGTTCATAGAAATCTGGTCAAGTGCATCATCACCAGAAATAAATATCTTAATTTGGGTTAAAAAAAGTTTTAATATATGATAACATTTTATAATTTATATAAATTATCTTACACATTTTTGAGCTGAAAATTACTAAAAAGAATACCTCCCAATCTTTTCCATCAAAATTGTATAAAGGTAAAGTTTGGAAGCTCAGGCCAGAAGAAGCATCAAATTTCTTTGAGGCCCTATGTTTTACCTTTAAAAATGCGAATGCTGCTTTTAATTCTACAGCATTTTGGAGTTTGATCTTTTAAAGTAAACTAGTGATAATGATTCACTGGAAAAATGTGCCATGCTTATCCTGAAGATTTCATACATTCCAGTGCCCAACACTTAGCTCCTATTATCTCACGTGTCCAGATTTGAGATGAATGGAAGTAAGATTTAACAGAAAAGATGTTTATTCTGACATTCAATTTCCTTAATGCTTTAAAACGCCTTTATCCGATACCTAAGCTACTTCTTGGGAATAAATTAAATGCTGGAAATCTGAACTCGGTCATGCCTTAAGATACATCCATACAGGATCAAATACTTTAACTTGCAAGATATTTCATTGGAACTTAACTACCTAGCAGCAAAGAAGCCCCCAAAAAATTGGAAGTGTGAGTGGAGAGGAGACAGGGACTCTGTCACATTTGTAAATCATTAAATTAAAGGCTCTCAATTCTTATCAGTCAGTAAGATTAAATATTTTGTAGAACTATTTTAGATCTAAAGGACACTTCAGATTTTCCAGTGTGGCTAGAGTATGATACATAAAGAGGAGCAGTAGAATATAAGTCTGGGAAGATAACATGAGATCATTCCCTTATCACTATGATTATAACCCATGTTGGCTTATTTCTATGTAACCAGGTACCTTAAGTAAAGATCTGTATAAACAGAGGTACACTTAAATTAAATGAACCAAGTAACAGTGACTAGGATGTATTGGAGACAAGTTAGGTGGCACTACACAAACCCAAGCAAGATGCAGTGGGAGAATGGACTAGTTGGTGGTAGTGACTGGAGTTAAGGGAAGGAGGTGATTAGCTAGAAAACGGAAAATGAGGAGTAGCTTAACTGTCATTCCAAAGTCTTTGAATACAAGAATGCACATGAGTTGCTGCTGCCAGACTTCCCACAGTGTTTGTTGTCTCTAGAGTGGCCAATTGCTGAAAATGAGTGCGATAACTTAAGGTAAAAACAGCTATTGTGGACATTTAACCTTCTATGGCTCTCTATCATGAACTGCAGCTTCCAGATGAAACTAAAATTGCTCCTGCTGAATATAAAATAGGATATATTGGAGGTTTGGGATGGAGATAGCTCATCATAAATATCTAATGGACTATTCAAGGATGTAGAATAAATTTTTTTCTTTGAGTGACTAGATGTTTATAGAAGTAAATATTTTAGATAGATTTTAACTATATAAACCCTGGGTGGAGTAGACCTGGGTGCAGTCTACTGCTCCTCTTTATTTTAACTATATAAACCTTCGAGTGCCTTGATTCATGTGGCAATATCTAGTATCATTTCTGTTGATGATGTTCCAAATATTCTGAAATGTAAATTCTACTGAGAGACTTTTCTAAGCAGGTCACAAGAAATTTTATATTTTAACAACATATTTAACAATATGAAAATAACAAGAGTTGGTTAATTTTTGATCATTTTAAGCTTCAACACACAATTGCTTTGCTGTCATTAACTCTCATTAACTCTAAAGTACAGTAATAATCACTGTGTTTAATGTGGTGGATTACAACTAAAAAGTTGTCATCTGTCAGGAAATGGTCTTCATGGAGCTGGAAAATAATATATGACAAAACTGAAAGTTGTCTTCCAGTTGGACAAAAAAAAGTAGACCATTTTCTCAATGATAAGGCAAGAAGGAAATATGGGGCACAACCTATAACCTATATATCATATAGCATACTGATGTGTGCAATCGAGTATACCATATGTTGCTCCTATTCTTTCGAAGTAAGGCAGGCAACATGGAAGAGAAGCATGCACAGAAAATACAGAAAATACTTTTGCAGCAATGGCGATGCTGTCTACATTCCTTTTGTCTTCACACTTCCCTACCCTGACCCAGCATCCAGTCTGAACACATATTCATAGTAGACACTCAATAAACGCTTGCATTTTGTTCGTTTTTGTCAAACACAGATCAAAATTATTCTCTGAAGATGACACGGATTTTGCATATTTAGAACAGTCTGTTATTTAACGAAACTGGAAAGAGAACAGAGAATCATCTAATGATCCTATCCTCTGTACACCCTACACATTCTGCACAGCACCTTAACTTTCATTCCCTCATTTATGGGGAAAGAAACAAAAATACCTTACCTCTGTCACACTTCTCTTCATCACTGCCATCCACACAGTCGTGAATTCCATCACACAGCCATCTAACTGGAATACAGTGGGCTTTATTTTTGCACCGAAACTGATCTTCCTTACATTCAGTCACACAGTCCATCTGTTCAAATACAAATGGGCACTGAAGTTTTCATTAATGATAATGATACAATCACAGGGAAAATAAACATGCAGCCTATAATACTAGAGATTTATTATACCTTGGGCTTTCTTTTATTCTGACTTAATGAATATGACTTCTAGAAATGGCAATAAGCTTTAGTATATGGACAGCATAAAGATTCCGGTACTTGCTGAAATGATTGTGTCCAAAATACTTACATTTTAGACAGTGCTAAGAATCAAGATTCTGTCTCTTTATTTTCCTTGCATTTGTTTTCCCAACCCTAATTCATGTAATGCAAAGAGTTTAATTAAATGATAGATTTTACCTCATCTGAACCATCAGGACAATCATATTCTCCATTACATTTCAAAGATGCTGAAATACATCCTCCGCTGGCACATATATATTCACTTGATGAGCAAGTAGGAGAAGCTGAATACAATTATAAATTTGAGATTTAGATACAGTGAAAGCATGATGGGTTTGGGATACACAAACATAAATAAGCATGTCAAATATAAATTGATAGATGGTAATAAGAATTGTTTATATTATTTAAACTATATTCCACATCTGGTATTAAAGATTCATTTAAAATGTTCTTTGCAATATTATTGCATTATATTAAATATACTTCAGTGATATAATACCCTATGAAGTAAAGATTGAACTCATTAAAGAAATAAGAGAAAAATTATATCTCCATCCCTTTGATTTTGAAGTGTCAGATGAGTTTTTCACAATTTTAAATTAAATTATTTTAAATTATTAAAGCCTCAAATTATTTTCAAAACTGTAATAATATTTAGTAATCCTTGGAAATGTTAATCCATATGTACTTTATATAAAGCAAATGGCATAAATCTTAGTATGGTCTCAGACTCAGTGATATCTATTTGGCTATGTTGACAAAAGTAAAGTATTTGAATTAATTCTAAGAATTTTATTGTTTTGGGGTTTTAAACATAAAAATATATATGTATATATAATTAACAGAGGTTATATAATGTGCAGTATTCTGTTATGATATAGAAATTTAAAATAACAAGTAGAAAAATGTTATTACCACTACCCCGGTCTAATTAATTGACGAGATTATGACAGCTGGCTTTGTCTATGGGTTTGGGCATGCTAGGCTTACATTCAAACCTCTGGGTTTCTGGCCTTATATTAGACCATGAAGTAGCCAAATGTACTCACATAATGTCTTTGTAGGCCAAACTGCTTAGTCCAGGGATGCTAAAAAGCTTTTTCCTTGAGATTTAATTCATTTTAATTGGCAGTATTTGCCTAGGGATCTATATTCATAAGGAATCTAAGAACATATCTGGATTGAGTAAGAAAGAAATGCATGATCAATTAGCAACATGGATCATGGGCATGACACTGGGGTGTGGCGATGTGTGTGCCTTGTATCTGCTACTCTGACCTAGTCGTTCAAGGTAATGCTTTCACAGTTATACATAGATTATAGTATGATTTTCCTCCAGTAATTTTTTTCTTATAAGAAAACATAATTAAAATACATAAAAATTTAAGTGTTTTAATGAGTATATTTATAAAGCCATATTTAAGAAATAGAAATGCATAAACTGGGTGGTATCATTTTTCTCTATACTCTGGTTTGCTTCCTAATTTTATTTTGATTCGGCCCGATATGTAAATACAAATAATATGCTTCTTCTCAGTTGGCATCGCACTGAAACTACTACATTCTGTTTCGTAACGTCAATTTCCATAACTAAAAACCTGCCTTTTATGGTACTTACAATTTCAACATATTTCATTTGACTGTCTTAGGTAAACAATTCCAAATGGTATGATAAGATATAAAAACCAGCAAATCAAATTTAGAGGAACAATGCTCAGATCCCATACATAAGTAACGATCTTATCTGCCAAAACACTTTCTACACATAAGACGGGCACACCAATTCATTTATCCACAGAGATTTCAAATCATTTCTTAAACATGTGACATTTTTGCCACTTTTTTCTGCACATTGTTGCTAAAATTTAAATTCTATCAAGGTAAAATGTCAACTAAATTAAATATCATCTCAATCATTTTACCTGGCTCACAGTTTTTCTCATCTTCCCCATATTTACAGTCTTCATGGCCATCACATTTCCATTTTACTGATATACACTGACCACTGGAACATTGGAACTGGTCTTTGGAACAACTTGTTTCACAATTTCTCTGTCAAGAACACAGATGTAATTAAAATTTAATTTTTAAAAAACTGTCTACAAACCTAAAAGACTAGAAAACTTATGCACAGAATCCTGGAAAATGTATTATGGAAACTATGTCTACCATATAGTAGTGGCTCAGATGGTCATATTTTAAGCCCATGACTATATGATGTAACAATTTTCCATTTTCAATTGTCTTTGTGGGTCATAATAACACAGAGAAATGGAAAAAGAACATAAATGCCTTGGTTTCATCATACTAATTAAATTGTTCTGAGTGAATAATTTTTCAACAGACAGTTATAGGGTAATGGAATTTTAATAATTATAGGTGATAATGAAGATCATGAGGAAATAAAAGGGTTAAAGAATTATTTCTAGCTGTTATGTAGCACTTATAGTCCCAGCACTTGGGAGGCTGAGGCAGGGGGATCACTTGAGCCCATGAGTTTGAGGCTGCTGTGAGCTATGATCACACCTGTGACTAGCCACTGCACTCCAGACTGAGCAACATAGTAAGACCTTATTTCTAAAATATGTTTAAACAAATATTTCTAAGCAAGTATATTCGGTTTGTTGGGGTGTGAGAGAAGAGGGTTAGAGAGGGATGGAATGTGAAACAAACAAGAATCCTAAGGCAAATCTGTTTTGCATTGGCTAAACTTCCCCTAGTTTTCCTTCTTTCCCCTCTCCCCATTTCTTTGCCTTTGTACCAGTCCCTTTACAGCTTAGTTGGTGTTCATAATTCCCCTTCTCCTCTCTTCTGACATTTTTTCTTAAAGAACTGTGAGATGAACTGTCACAATTGTCACTTCTGCTAACTCATTATAGAGATTTTATGTGGAAGTCAAACAAGATGGCAGATTTATCTTTCAAGATCTTTCAATTCTTTATATGAGATAATTTAAAGGGATCCACTGGAAGTTCACCTCCCACGAGTCTGAATACTCTGTTTAAATGGGATGTGCCTATGAAGTGTCTTGTCAGGATGATGTTTTCTGTTGTTAAGCAATTTTTGTATTATTGCCAAAATGTACTTGTCTGCTCTTTCCACAAAAGACGCAGCACTCTCACAGCTGTGGGATTCCCTGTGAGTGAAGCACGTTGAATGACTATTAATACTTTGTTTCTTCCCAGTTTCATTTCCATGTAATGAAGGAAAGTTTACCTTCTGAGTTCCTACAATGTTTCTCTTTTCTAATGGCAGTTTAATTATGCTGTCTGCTATATAATTATTTTTTTCTTCCATTCTTTTCCAAAGTATTGAGAGTTTACCATTTTCCAGTGACTCAGATAATAGGAATGAAGACTGAGATTTACTCCCTATATTTGATAAACCCATAGACTAGTACAAAAGACTAACACCTGAACCAACAACTGGAGTAAAATATAATAAATGCCAAGGTAAATGGATATATGGTTTCATATTGGAGCTATTGGAAAAGGCTTTGAAGAGGAAGATTTATCAGAAATGGAGCTACCTAAGAAAAAGGTTTTTTTTGTGTAAGGACAATTAGAAATGTGGGGTATCTGAAGGTTAAGCGAAGTAATGGTGAATGGTGTGAAAGACATTGAGTAATAGCCCATGCACTGGGCCTGAGAAAGAGATTTCATATGTTTTGTCCACCACTGTGTTCCCTGTGCTCAGTTAGTGCCTAGGACATAGTAAACATTCAATAAAAACTGCTGAGTGAATAAATGAATGAATGAAATAGCAAATGTAGAAAACAGGAATATAAATTAAAATTTCGTGTAACTGAACTCCATTAGGATAAAGATCATGTCTGTCTATGAGCCAAGTATCTAATGCTGTTCCATGATTATAATAACTGTTCAGTAAACACCCATACAATGAATGAATACTTATCTCTGCATTCAGACCATTAAAATAAAATAGCTCAATGACAAATGACACTGGTGTGTCTATACTGTTTTGACAATAATACAGAAGGTGGTACTTCTAGGTACTTTTAATATCATTGTCAGATTTCAATCTGCAGTAAATTGCAGTGTAGTTGTGTGTTTGTATATGTGTGAGTGTGTGTGTATCTATATGTGTGGGTATTTAATTATTTAGACATTTAAAAACATACATAAAAATAGAAAGAATAGTATGATAAACCCTATGTGCCCACCATGTTCATTCGACAACTATCAACACTTCACTACTCATGTTTCATGCAACCTCTCCTCACTTATTTACATTCTGAAATATTTTAACATAACAATAACATCAGAAAGCTAGCAATGGCACAAAAGTAAGACTAATTCTTTAGTATATCCAATGATACCAAAACTTTCCTCATTTACTTAACTATATGAAAATACTGTTTGGTAAAATAAGGATACAAAAAAGGTCTATACATTGAACTTGGTTTAAGTGTTTTTTAATGTATAACTATTTCCCATTCTCTCAGGTTTTTTTAAATGCCATTTACTACTTGAAGAAACCAAGTCATTTGTACTATAGAACATCCCATATTGTAAATTTGACTAATTGCATCACAAGAATGCTGATACCTGAGCAACTCCAAAGTGACTGATGTGCCTTTTTTATTTTTTTAAAGTATTATTATGAATTCATGGATTTTTATACATTTTTTGTGTTTCAACACATTACAGTCATTTTTCTTTATAATGCTCAAATTGTCCCTTTTGTCAGTGGAGGTTTCTTCAAGTTTGTTCCTGTGCACTTTGGAGACTATTCTATAATAATAGCCTAAGATGTTAGCAGCTCATCTTGTCAATTTCTTTTCTAGGACTTAGAATTAGGCATATCTCAAAGGAGTCTTTTTTCCATTAATTGGGAAATGATATTTAGACATTATTCTGTGAATTTTACAGATAGTCATTACTGCTGATTGGTTTTAGGACTTTTCACTGGCAGAGGTAGGAATTATATATTTTTTTAAAAAATAGTTAATCAAGATATTACACAGATATTTTTGAATTTACTATAGTGTTATGGGATTTTTACTTAATTTTTTTTGTTTCTACATTTGTATCTCCTTTCTTTAAATTTAAAATTTTAAGCGCTAATGACATTAACATTATTAAGCATTTGAATCACCCTACATGTGACTTTCAAATTAGCAGAACTACTATTATTAACAAGTATATGAACGTAACGTATCATTTTTTTGCAATTTTTGTGCTTACAATATGTTATGCTAAATGTAGAGGCCAAATATTATAATTTAAAATCACTCTAAGTAATAATTCTCTGTGTGTGCCACATAGATATATACTTGATACACAATTAGGTTGATCTAATTTTTTAAATTTCTTTTTTATTTTTTTGGCTGATATTAACAAAGTAATTATACCATCAATTCCATTCATACAGAAGCTTATCTTCATGACTCTCCCAATAGTTGCTCTTCCCATGAGAGTATTTTGTATGTAATTCTGCTTTCTAGCCTTTTTTTTTTTAAATCAATGCAACCTTGTCATTCTAGACTTTAGCGAAAAAAAATAGAAATCAACTGCCTATAGTGTTAGCCTCTTCATTACAAATAGACTGTACTAAAAGTCTGTAAATGTAGAAAAAGACCTCCTTTAAGAGAATTAATTTTATTCAGTCTGAGCATTATCATGAAAATGCCTGGATATATGGAGAAAATATCAAAAGAACTATGTCTACCAACTTACGGCATGACAGGAGTGGTGTTGGTAAAGATATCTACTTTCACATGAGTAAGTTTTTTAAAAAGAAGTGTTTGGTTCTGTATATGTATCTTGCACATCTTGTGAATAACATGTAACATAAAATTCTGAGATTTAAGCAATATATCCCCACCTCTTGCTGTTTTAGAGAATTACACAGAGTGGTAGAACATATATATGTATGTGTGTGTATACATATATATACATACACATATATGTATGTATATATGTGTGCATATACATATATGTATGTATATATATCCAAAAAAACCTATAACTGAAGCATTTTCATGGGTTGGGTGAGCTTACATGAAATGTGTTTTCCTGCCTTGAAAAGATTTAATATAATTTTTGAATGAATGAATGCTATGTAAATATGTAGCTGGTCAATGCAGAAATTTAACTCCCCTGTGGGATTTGAAAGTTTTTGTTTTGCCTTTTGTGTTTGTGAATAATCCTGTGAATAGAAGTGATATTTTTCAACTTCTTCTCTTGAGAGAACTTTGCATCCTTGAGGTTTAGGTTTTGTTGGTCCTCAGGGATGAAGTTGCACTCATTTGTTTCCAAAATCTAAGCTTCTGGATGTGGTTAGAGTGACTTTTCCAAAATGTAGAGAGAAGGAAAAAGAATTGTCCAATCCTGATAAGAATACCTAAGGACTGAAAGACAACTAGTTTGTGTGGGTTCTACAAGTAATAGAGACCTACAGCATCTCCCAAAGAAGTAGAAATTCAGTGGATAGCTAAGGAAATTGGACTTGCAGCACAGAAACCTCCAGGGCTGCAGGGAAAATCCTCTCTGGCCAAGCCTATGGTCAGTGGGAGGACCTTTTTGATAGGTCATATGTTTGCCAACCAGAGTGGCAGAGCTCTAAGTAGTCACTGTATTGTTAGATGGAGCCATGGTATACACTGAGGATTGGAGATATCTTTTTTCCTTCACCTCTGATTGGATTTGATCACACAAACCCTGGCTTCCTGATATTACCCAAGTGAAACAGAAAAAATCATTAAAAGTTACTACGACTGGACTTCTCCTTCACATTGGAAAGTAAGGGCTTGGGGTCATACCAGATTTGATTGAGAAAAATATATAACCATGTGCCATTTGTTATTTTAAAGCATCATGGAATAAATGATATCTGAAATGTAAGCACATAAATAATGAACTATATGAAACATTGTAAATGTTAGCACAATCTCAGTTTACAGAATTATCCAGTGGATTTGTAAACTTTTCCACTTAAAGCTGTGTGTACATAGGCTTTATTATAAATGGATTGCGATTCATCACCTAAGCAAAGCTCAACCTGTGGTTTCATGGAAATTGATGACCCACATTGATGTCTGTAAGACTATATCTATTGAAGAAAGAGGCTAGGGAGAAGAAACTGTTTAAAATGCATAACAATATTAGTCCTCACTATAAATACTGCAGCAAATTTATGAACAAATTCACAGATGGCAAGGGCATCAGCGAAAGGGAATAGGGTTTCCAAACATCTTATTCCCAATCCAGCCATTCACCAGTTGAGGTAAAACAGACTATAAAATTAACTGTCAATAGTAGCACAAGAGCTATTCCCTATGCTAGGTATCTGCAGCACAGCACGTGGGTATAATACTTATCTCACTGTGTCAGGAGTAAAGTACATTTCTGAGCTGTCCTTGCCACACTTTTTGGACTGAATAATAATAAATATAAATGTGGTTCTGAAAAACGGCTTTCTTTTCTATTTGATTTTGCAAAGATGCTTACCTCATCAGAGCCATCTGCACAGTCAAAATCTCCATCACACCAAAACTTTGAAGAAACACAGTCCCCATTGGCACAGAGAAAATCTTTCAATGTACAGGTATGTGGCTCTGGGGATAGAAAAATAGCATAGGGTTTTTCTATTATATGCAAATGTATTCTAAAATTTATATGCCATACAACATGAGGTAGCATTAAAGGATAAAAAAGGAAATTAGTGAAACAGAACCAATAAATTGTTAAAGGTCTCATGAAGCATCTATGGTACATAATGTAATAATTTTTCAAATTTATTTTTAAAGTCATGAATAGAAAGTGCTATTATAAAACAAAATTTAAAAAGACAAAAGATAAATGGCCTACTATTTTATAAAAATAAAACAGTAAAGTAAAACAAAAAGCATAAAAGATCATATACATGCATACTATAATGATATTTTCTATTAATAGTAGTTGGAGTTCTAAGTCATTCTATGTATTTACTTCAAGTAAGTACAACATTTTGTGTATTGCTGTACCCAAGAGACTTTTATTAACTGGGGAGTGAGTCTTGTCTTTGGTTCTTGACTTTTTATTACATATTCTAATGATTTTCTAATTATTCAATGTTGTCCTCAGAAAGTGCAGAGTTCATGAAACAAGAAAGGTTCATGGGGATACTAGTGGACATAGCAAGGTGAGCAAGGGTTGAAGAGGCAGGAGACTGTTTGCTTTGAAAATTTTATGCCATTGTTTGCTTATGCCCTATTTCACCTACCTGTCAATTTAGATGACTTTCCAGTTATTGATTTAATTATGCTTCACAATATTCCACATAAGACATAAGCCGAAGAGTATGATTTACTACTTGGCTTAATTCCTATGTGGAATATGCTTCATTTGAACAATGAAGTGGGATTTCAGAAATTTGTTCCTGCATGTAATCAATATGACTACTGGAGATGATCTCTTGTTTAGTTTTTGTTCTCTAAACAAGACTGATACCTTGCATGATGAAAGACCTCCTCCTGTTTTCTCTATCCCTTAATTGTATCTACAGCTGTGTCATACACAATAATATTCTTATCCAGGTAAACAAGGAATAGATAACAGATATTAAATTCAAAGAATATCCATACAGACTAAATTTCTTCATAAAGATTATAAATAATTCAGTCTGCATTTGAATATTGCTCTACAATCACTCAGTCTCCAGGTATAGGCAAATATCTTGATTGTTTGGTATTACGAGGGCTCCTATATTTCTATATAACGAACCTCTTTGAGAACATTGGAAGAACTGTGGAAAGCATAATATGTGTCAGAAAGCATTTTGTTCTACCCTGGCTGTTAGTTTATAATATGACCTTCAGGCAATGAATAAGACAGTAGAATAATTCAGTAGAATAAGAAAATGCCAATAAATAGATGATCCCTTCATGTAACTATAATTCTTTATTTAGTGAACATGATAATAGTAATTTTCCTTTTTGTCTCTTTACTGTATTCAAATGTATTTTGCTTTAATCTTAAAAATAGCTTTATTAATACTATTAATTATAACAAGAATAACTATCAGCTACTGATTATTTATGTGTTGTTAAGCAGTAGGTAAAATTAATGCTAAGTACTTGAATTAAGTTACCAATGAATCCTCATAACAACTCTATAAAGTGTGTGCTACATTTGTAAACTTTTTTAGACAAGTAAATTGAGGCACAGAGAGGATAAGCAATGCACTCCAAATCACCAACATGCATAAGAACTAGTGTTGGACTTCAACCAAGATAACCTGATGCCAGCATCTGTACTTTTTATCACTAGGCTATATCATTGTCTCCCACACAACTGAGGAAGTAATAATGCTCACATTACAGAGATTAACATTAAGGCTCTGAGAAGTCAAGTTACTTATCTAAGGCACATGACTAACAACGTCTATTTTACATAACAATAACAAAAGAGAACTCTTTTGCTGTTATCACTCCATGCTGAAACCATTTTGCCCTCCTCTTTGCAAACACATGCAGTTTTATTCTTAGAGAACAGAAATTATGGTGAAATATGTTCAATTTATTTAACAATGGAAAATAACAACCAAAGAGATTTTCATTAAAAGAATAAAGAGAGAGTACATTTAAAACATATTGTACTTAGATGCTTAAAAACAGCAGAAGAAACATTTAATTTCGAAGGGATGGGGGTTGTACAAATGGGATTAATTCTTCCTCTAATGTTCTATCTAATTGCCTTTATCTTTTTTAAAACCAAGTGTGTTCATCATGTGCTAAACAGTAATGGCTTCACAGGCCTGACACATTTTGCTATATAGAGGGTTGAAACTTGTTAATGTAACATTTAGTTACATTAACAACTTATAATGTAACTAAAAAGTTATATAGCCAGCAGTTGAAGGCATTTGCCCAATAGTTCCACAGAGCACTGGTTCTATAGAGACTCTGTTTGAACATTACTAATCATTGTTTCAAAATGGGGATAGAGAGACTGAGTGATTTGTTGGAAAAAAACTTATTCAGGGAAAATGGAAATTCTATACGCTTCTATCATATTTTCAAAAATGCCAGCAAATAGACTTCTGAATAATAATCATTAATTATTTACACATGCACAAATACTATCAAGGAATGGGTTAGCTAGTTTATTTCCAACTCTCATCTATATACCTCAGAATCTTTTACCACTGGATAGCTCAAAAAGAAACTCTCTTGAGGAAAATGTAATTTAGTTATGAGAGAAGGTCCTAAGGGACTCTTTCTTATTGCTTATCCTACTTTTGATTTTTTTTCCCAAATAAGACCAATTTTCAGACTTTGACATGATAGTTAACATTTTTCTTATGGAAAAGAACAAAAAAAAAGGAAAAGAAAAGAAAAGAGACTGTACCTGAAAGCTAACCTATCTGGAAAGAAAATTTGAATGTGACATTTTTTCCAGTATTTCTTAAATGTTGTTCCCACACTAATTTCCTCTGATATTATTTATATTCTTGCACCAAGAGTAGATGGGGACCCCACATGTGAACAATTAACCAGGATTTCCATAAATCTCATTTAGACAAGCCAGAATGGCAATGAAGAAACTTCTGCAGGGCATGCTTCCATGTTTTGAAAGGCTAATTTGGATTCTACTGTAAGAATAACAAGTAGGGGCATCATGTACACGAATCATTCCCTTCAATACTGATGGAGGCAAAAATGTGTAGTCACAGAACTGTAAAGAGCTTTGGAAGCCATCTTTCACGAAACTGAAAAAATCAAAGTTCAGGAAATAAAAGTGATTTTCAAGTCATAGATTTCATGGCAGAGCAGAAAGACATTCAGATTCCAGTTTCTCTGCCGAGTATCTTATAAACCTTTTGTGATAAGTTCAAAAGTTATGTGAATGTGGGTGTAAGCATTTGAGGAGAATTTTTGGAATACAATTAATGTAACTGACATCCTATACAAATAATCTTCTGACATAAATTCAGTGTGAAAGTACTAGAAATTCAAATAAGACAGAAGCAGCTTGTCTCTCTACCTAAACCTGAATCTAGTTAATCAAATTACTTGCTATTTTAAAATCTATTAAATTGTTAGTTACTTATTAATAATGCAAGGATATGAAGTAATTTATTTTTCAAATGAATTACTTGGAAGGCATACATGCCATATATTTGTGTTGATAAAGATAACACAGATGCTGAGATTACTCAAGTAATCTTTGATCTAGGTTACAAAATAACTCCAGTGACAATAAAATTTTCTTGTTTTTAAAAACAGAAATCACTGTTGAAGCAAAGTGCCCCTAATGAACATTAAACAAGGGAAATGATCAGCAGATGATGATGAAATGACAATGGACTAATTGTCCCATGTAAATGCAAATAGGTACAAAGCATGTTAAATATAAAACATAGTTGGCAGTTAATTGTTCTACTGCTATTTGAACTCTTCCCATATCTATCACTGGAGTGTTTCCAAAACAATTTAAAAAGCGAATGTATTAAATCAGATTCACAAAGAAGTACAAGAGTGACTTTAAAAGTGTTTTTCTATTGTTTTTTAATTACATTCATGCACCACCTAATGGCATTTCAGCCAATGACAGATCGCACATATGATAATAGTCTCAAAAGATTGCAATACCATATTTTTACTCTATTTTTTCTATGTTTGGGTATGTTTAGATACACAGATACTTACCATCATGTTACAATTACTGACAGTATTCAGTATGGTAAGAAGATACATAGGTTTGTAGACTAGGACCAACAGACTCTACCATATAGCCTAAATGTGTACTAAGCTATACCATCTTGGTTTGTGTAAGTACAATTTATGTTTTCACAATGAGAAAATTGCCTGACTGTGTATTTCTCAGAACATATCCCCATCGTTAAGTGATACACGAATGTATAAGGTTGATTTACCATCTCTGATATGTTTCTCTAATTAATAATAGCTAACAGTAACTGCCAAGTGTAAACCAAAGTGTTTAACATCGATCAATGATGTTTAGAAAATATGATAACATATACCACTGCCCTAACATATGAGAACGGTGATGGATGAGTAAATATATATTTATAATAATTTCAATAGATAATAAAAAATTAGAAATATCTGCATAGCATTTTAATACAGCAACAGTATTTTTTCTAAGGCTGGTTTCTATATGACTACTCCCCATAGATATAATTGAATTTTGTTTCTTATTCTTCATTGACTCAGTTTCTACATACATAAAACATCTGGCCTTTTCAATGTTTAAATCTTCCCATTTCTTCTGGTCTATTTAAGATGATATCTCCAAACATTACTCAATTACCTAGATTCCTTGATTCTTCCATTTATATACTTTTACATGTTTAATATATGAACATACTTCGATACTTGTTCTAACATACTCTTACGTGTGGAACATGTTAACATAGTCTCATACTTGGACCTTATGTGCCTTATACTCTCCCATGTCACCACTGTAACATACTTCATTCCTGCTCACTGTCATCTCTCCTATGCAACTTCATCAATATTACTTGTCTTAGGCCACAAGCTCAGAGTGCATAGAAACTAAAAGAGAACCGCACATAATTGAATATTTTATACTGGAAGGCTTGATATTGCAACCACTTCCCTTGCTTTCTCTTAAGGGCTCTGTGACTACAGTGATTTATCACTGAGTTTCCATAGTGACAAGTGAGAGTTAATGTTCTTTCTCCTTGCTTTCTCGCGCCAGAGGCTGGCTTCTAGATGTCAGCACAATGATATTCAGCCACTTAGGAAACCCCAGCAGACTCAGAAGCAGGCTATGCCTTCTTCCTTCTTCTTTCCTTATTAAAGTGGTAGGATAACTTCTCATAGAAATTATAGAGAACCTGAAATAAAGGTTCCCTCAGACTCCACTGTTGTCCTCTCACAGTCCCCTGTTGCTCTCAATATCCTTCAGTCCTAGGCATTTGCTGTCAGGTATCTTATTGATAATTAACACTAAATAGATCCAAAACTAAGCTAAGTAGATAGTTTTTATGTTTAAATTCTCATATACAAATGAACAGAAAGTATATACCTAATAGTTTCTTTTTTGTATTTACACTTGTATTCCTACTACCTTCATCCCATCAGATTTGTATTTTAGTCACTAAACAGATCTCAGAACTTCTATATAAAGTTTTTTTAAAAAATTGCTGATCAAAGGAATCTAAAGCACTCTAATGAATGCAGAGGCAATGGTCTTCATCTTTCTAAAGACCATGATCAGTTGGAAGATATCTATGTGAAGAGGGAGTTATAAAGGCTCCTAAATTCAGAGTATTCTGTAATGATAATGATCCAGAGATTTCACATTTAATGTACTTCATTCCCAAGCACAGGTCAGATTAAGTTTTAAAAATTATTCAAAACATTAGTTGATATTTTATAAGATGAATATTCATGTGATATTTTAAAGCTTTCGCTGTATGAATTATATGCTTTACTATAATATATTCCTATGGAGATTTAGTCTTCTGCCACCAGGGAAATGAATGCTCTTATTCCAAAAAGATGTCCATAAGAGTAGACATTACTGCTATCAATCTGCATCAAATCCTTTTCAGAAGCAGCAGAATATAAATATTTAATAAATGGAATTTGATTATTACCTTATTTTAAACATGCTTATATTGCTTTCTTTGTTTAAATGGCAGTGAATAAAAGTACTGGTAAAAAATATACTCAGAAACTAATGCTATAATCTAGAGAGATTGTCACAATTTTACATACTGCCATAATTTTTAGAAAATAAAATTGTTCAATAATTATTGTTCATAAATTTATTACATAAAAAAGTGGGAGACAGATGATAATAGTGTTATTCTATTTTCAGAGAAAAGCATCCTGAATACATAAGTTGTTCACAACTCCAGAGAGAACAAATGATATTTCACTGAAAGATGCTCATGGGTGAATTTGCAGCATAAAAGAATTTGAGCCTGAAATGAAATGAATACCATCCATTAAAGAATGAGATGCTTTGTACTGTCTCCACAACATTCAGCTCATTGTATGAACTTGCATCAGTGGCTTCCTTCATTGCATACTAATGGGTTGCGTTAAACCTCATGATACTTTCATACCAATTCTGAGAACTGTAAAAAAATAATTCCCAGTATGAGCAATTCAATAATTCTACTATTTGTGATTCAGGTCAATGTAGTCTGAATGTACTTGGCCAAATGTGAATATATGTATAAAAATGTGAGCTTCAGGACGGATAGGTTCAAATTTATACCTTGACTGAACTAAAAATTGCCATCCTGCTTATTAAATGAACTGTCAAGCTTGCGACATTATTAGGCAAGAGTTACTTACTACAGTTTTCTTCATCTGAATTATCACTGCAGTCATTTTGGCTATCACACCGCCAGTGATCTGGAATACAATTGTTGTTTTTACACTGGAATTCATGAGGTCCACAGGTCTTTTTATCTGTAATGGAAAAAACCAAGAGTTTGCACCATCAACGTGCATGAAGACATCCCTCACAATATGCTGACTGCCATGCCAAATGCATAGCATTTCCTCAGACCTCAATTCAGTTACTAAGAAGCACCTAGGAAATATCGAAGGAAAGTGCTGAGTAAAATTCATCTTTTTGTCTTGTTTTATGTTGTTCTTGGTCATGTTTTCACATCAAACTAAGTACAAAGCAATTGATTGGACCACTCAAGCTTTGTTAAAACAAATCAGTCAAAAAAATTAAATTATCCAAAACTATCCTTCACTTTAGGACATGCTCTCTCTTACCCACACTGTAGTTCTGATATAAAGCAGCAAAAAAAAAAAAAATGGTTATTAATCAAATTCTGAAGTTGGCATCCTATCTTCCTCTCTAAGGAGCTCTTACTTATAACCTACCTACAGTTAGATGTTCTTTGTAAATCCTAGCCACTGCCCACTCATAAACTCATAGATTATAATAATGCTTTACATGTGTACAGAGTTTGAACATTAATAATGTGCCATCTCACATGAACCATTAAAACAATCCTGTTGAGCACTGGGGAAGTATTAACTAGACTTTTACTTTACAGATGATAAAACAGAAACTCTTTGAAAAGTTTAAGAACTTGATGAGTTTTCACTATCATTAAATGTCATAGCCAATACAATAAAAAGTGTGCTTTTACTCCCGATTTAGTGCTCTTTGCAACAAATCCAACTTATGTCCATATGAGCCAGAATCAGAATGAATGTAATAAGAATTTATTTAAAGTGCAAATCATATATTTTTAAATTTCCATTAGAGTAGTATTTAACTGAATATCATCTAAAGCAGTGCTTCTTAAACTTTAATGTGCATACATATAGATCACTTGGGAATTTTGCTATAATGAAGATTGTGATTCAATAGGTCTGGATTTCTAACAAGCTGACTGGTGATACTATTACCCTTTTTATATGAAATGCACTGAGTAGCAAGGTTCTAAAGCATATAGATGTTCTGGATTCAATAACATAAAAATAATAAAATTATAAACCTCAACGAAAAATTTGGAACACATTCTTTTCATATACTTAGATAACTCCTCCTCTGCCATACTAGAGATGGACTGAGTGTTTAAAATCTCAGGATAATAAAATATATTAACTAAAAGAGGGGCAAGTTATTTGGTGGTAATTGCTACTCTAAACATTTTTTTTGTTTTGTTTTGGAGACAGAGTCTTACTCTGTTGCCCGGGCTAGAGTGCTGTGGCATCAGCCTAGCTCACAGCAACCTCAAACTCCTGGGCTCAAGCGATCCTTCTGCCTCAGCCTCCCGAGTAGCTGGGACTACAGGCATGCACCACCATGCCCGGCTAATTTTTTATATATATATTTTTAATTGTCCAGTTAATTTCTTTCTATTTTATTAGTAGAGACGAGATCTTGCTCTCTTGCTCAGGCTGGTCTCGAGCAAGAGACCGGAACTCCTGAGCTCAAATGATCCGCCCACCTCGGCCTCCCAGAGTGCTTTACAGGAGTGAGTCACCGCGCCCGGCCTAAACTTTTGAAGTATACATTTTGAATGCATCTTATGGAATTCAGACTGAAGATTATAAAAGCAAAAGTGACTTTAGGTATAGTTATAAAGATTAAATGATGATTATCTATTGAGACTCCAGCCCAGTTCTTAGCTAAGCATTTTCAGAAACATGATCACATTCAATCCCCATAATATCCTGAAGAAGTAGTCCTACATTTATTTATTTATTTATATATGTATGTATTTATTTATTTTTATTTCAGAATGTTATGGGGGTACAAATGTTTGGTTACATGAATTACTTTTGAACAGTTTGAGTGAAAGTTACAAGTGTGGCCATCACCCAGATAGTGTGCATTGGACCCGTTAGGTGTGAATTAACATTCATCCCCTCCTCCCCTCTTCCACCTGCTTGATTTCTGTTGAATTTTACTGTCATTTGTATACATGAGTGCTGATCATTCAGTTGCAATTTAATAGTGAATACACATGGTGTTTGTTTTTTCATTCTTGCAATACTTCACTTAGGGGGATGGTCTCCAGTTTCATCCAAATTGCTGCAAAAGGCATTAATTCATCCTTCTTCGTGGCTGAGTAATATTCCATAGTATATATATACTACAGTGTCTTATACCACTAATGAATTGATGGACACTTGGGTTGTTTCCACATCTTTGCAAATGTGAATTGTGCCTCTATAAACATTCGAATGCAAGTGTCTTTTTAAAGAAATGTTCTTTTTTCCCCCCCTTTGGGTAAATACCCAGTAGTGGGATTGTTGGATCAAATGGTAGTTCTACTTTTAGTTCTTTGAGGTATCTCCATACTACTTTCCATAGGGTTTGAACTAGTTTGCATTCCCACCAACAGTGTATAAGTGTTCCTTTCTCTCCACATCTGTGTCAGCATCTGTTGTTTCGGGATAAAAGCCATTCTCACTGGAGTTAGGTAATATCTCAATGGGGTTTCAATTTGCATTTCCCTGATGATTAGAGATGCTGAGCATTTTTTTCATATGTTTATTGGCCATTAGTCTATTCTTTTGAGAAGCTTCTGTTCATGTCTTTTGCCCACTTCTTAATGAGGTTCTTTGATGTTATCTTGTTGATTTGCTTGAGTTCTTTGTAGATTCTGGTTATTAGCCCTTTATCGGATGTATAGCATGCAATTGTTTTCTTTCATTCTGTGTAGGTTATCTATTTGCTTTATTGATTGAAATGAGGAAAATAAATCTCAAAGTGTTTAAGTACTTTCTCCAATTTTAAAAAAGTGTTAAATGGCAAAGGATAAATTTATATTAAGCTTCAGCTCCCTTAACATTTTACTAAAGAAATTCTCATGATAGACTACAAATGCATTTTTACAAAAAAAGAGCCTATATTTCCCTTTTATTTTTCTTCCTGCCTTTCTGTTTGCCTACCTGCTAATGATTACTCAGTACCTAACCTGTGTCACTGTGTTACTGTGTTGTGGGCTGTGTTTGGTGTTTTATACTATATCTTCTTTGCTTGTGCTGTATCTGACTTTACATTTTAAAATTGGCTTTAAATATAGAGAGGTTCTAATGTAGGATTCTCCACACCTCAGTTAATCAGGAAATATGTTAGGACGAATGGCCACTGAAAATACGGAGTTTGGTACTGAACGATTTGGATGTTTATTGCACATTGGCAATTAAAACAAACTCCTCCAAAACTATTGCTCTAGGTATAAACATTAGTTTTATTAATATTTACTCCTTGCCATGTGATACTTGTATTATTTTTGAACAATAAAGTTCTTTTTCTGTGAAAAAAAAACTTCAGAATATAATAATGTAAGAAAGATCAGACTGGACCAAATAGACCATATGACCTAATAGCATTAATACAAAACTGGTCCCAAGCAGAGCAATTCTCTCTGACTGCCAAAGGCTGACAACTGGTACTGAGCATCCATTTAATAGTTGTTTTTAGTTTAGTTTTTTTTTTCTAAATTCTTTTTACATTTTATCTATATTACACATTTGTATCATACTTTCTGTTTGAAAGAGATCTGCACTTATCTCTTACCAAAAACAAGTTATGGTTCATTGTTAAGATTTCCTTTTGGGGCATGCAGAAATGGTAACGGGAAAGGTTATTTGTCCTATGTGAGGTTATACAGATTTCAAGTCCCCACATCATTTGACTTTTTTCATCCATAACATTACTTGTAGAAATTACAAATACAAATTATACTGCTTTGTTTTGCATTTAAAATTTTCCTTGTAGAGATTACATATTTGTGTGTGTGTGTGTGTGTGTATGCACATATATGTAACATTTTATAGAAGAAACTATTTGAGTAAGGTCTAAAATAGCAGTCCTCAAATTGGCTACACATTAACCTCACCTGAAGAACTTTTAAACATCCCTTTGTCCAGACCATATCCCACATCAATGAAATCAGACTCTCTGGGGTGAGACCCAGACATCAGTATTTATTAAAGTGGGCCTGGTGATTCTAAGGAGCAGCCAAGATTGAAAATACTGGCACAAAGAACTGATTGTAGAACAGAATATGTATATTCCACACTACAGTATTCCAGAGTAATTAATATAAAATGCTCACAATATGTAGTATTTTATATTAATTTTTATTGTTAAGTAGCATTGAAACATTGCATTATTTCATTTTTTAATATTACAAACATGGAGAAAACATACATAGTATTTGAAAACTTGCT
The DNA here is from genome assembly GCA_963574885.1 of Lepilemur ruficaudatus. Lineage (NCBI taxonomy): Eukaryota > Metazoa > Chordata > Mammalia > Primates > Lepilemuridae > Lepilemur > Lepilemur ruficaudatus. Next base: position 84,810 of record CAUYRT010019275.1, read on the forward strand.
TTCTTTCTTCAATATGTTTTTATATGAATTGCAAACACTGGTAACAACTTTGATCCTTCCAGAAAGGCAGTATGAAGGACCTCCAAAATAGGGAACTAACTGTGAAGTGTGTAATGTAATACTATTAGTGTCTGTATATGCATGGGATATTTCTGAAAAGAGATTTAAAAATCTGGTGATAATGATATCTCTGGGAGCAAGACCCAGAGTAGTACACTGGGAGACAATAGTGGGAAAATTTAATTTTCTCTTTAGACTTAAAGGAGCCTACTAACTACTAAAAGTAATAAATAAATTTAGGAGGATTATGGAATATAAGATCCATATATAAATGTAATTGTAATTTTATTTATTAGTAATAAACAAAAATGAAGCTAAAAAAGCTTACAATGGTATCAATAAAATACATACCTAGGAAAAAATCTAGTAAAATCTATGTAAGGTCTTTATACAGAAAACTAGAAAACATTGCTATAAAACATTGAATAATACATAAGAAATGCAGAAATATATACATGGATTAAAAAACTTAAAATTGTTAAAATATCCATTTTCTCATAGAAGTAATACAATCACTATCAAATTCCAGTGTTATTTTTGAAGAAATAGACAAGATTATTTTAAAATTATATGTAAATACAAAGGATGTATAATAATCAAACTATATTGAAAAATAATTAAGCTAGAAAATTTATAGTACCTGTTTGCAAGACTTACCCTAAAGTTACAATAATCAAGAAAGTGTACTATTGAACAAAATGAATCCAGAAACATAAGTATAACATACAATCAATTGAGTTTCAGCAAGGCTTGTAGTCAATTTAATGGGTAAAAGGAAATGTTTTTTTTAACAAGTATTGCTAAAATAAGTGTTCATCCATATTAAAAAAACAAATCTTTCTCTTCGAAGTACTGATTTTGTTTCCTTTGGATATACACTCAGAATTGAGATTGCTGGATCAGATGGCTGTTCTATTTTTAATTTTTTGAGGAACCTCCCCTTTTTCTCATAATGGCTGCACCAATTTACATTCCCTCCAACAATGTATAAGAGTTTCCCTTTCTCAACATCTTGGCCAGCACTTATCTTTTGTCTTTTTGTTTATAGCAATTCTATCAGGTGTGAAGTCTCATTGTGTCTTTGACTTATATTTCCCTGTTGATTAGTGATGAGAATTTTTCATAAACCTATAAACGATTATTTATATGTCTTCTTTTGAGAAATGTCTATTTGGGTCTTTTCACTGCAGCATTATTTACAATAGTCAAAATATACAATCAGCCTAAGTGTCCATAAATAAATGAATGGTTAAAGAAGATGTGGTAAATATATATGCAACAGAATATTATTCAGCCTTTAAAAAGAAGGAAATCTGTCATTTGTGATAACACAGATGAACTTGGAAGACATTATGCTACACAAAATAAGCCAGGCACAGAAAGACAAATACTGTCATGATCTCACTTATATAGAGAATCAAAAATAGACAAGTTCATAGAAGCAGAAACTAGCATGGTGGTTGCCAAGAGTACCGATGGGGAGGGGGAGGATAAATAAAGAAGTGTTGGTCAAAGATAGGCAAGATAAACAAGTTCTGGGTATCTAATACACAGCATGGTGACTATAGCTAATAATACTTAATTGTATACTTGAAATTTCCTAAGAGTATATCTTAAATATTCTCATCTCTCTCTCACACACACACACATACACATGGAGTATGTGAGGTGACAGACGTTTAATTAGTTTGATGTGGCAATAATTTCACAATACATATGTACATCAAAACATCATTCTGTACCCCTTGAATAAATATAATTTTATTTGTCAAGTATACCTCAATAAGGCTGAAAAATAATAAAAAAATCTATATTACAAACCCTATCTTACTCCGTACATAAAAAATAATCTAAGATGATTATAAACCTAATATAAAACTTCTAGAATACAGGAAAATATTTTCATAAACTTGGAATAGGCAAGGACTTTTGTAGACATCAAATAAAAAAGCATTAAGTGTTAAAGATAAAGTTGGTAAATTAGACTTCAACAGAATTAAAATGTTTTGCTCTTTAAAAGACACCATTAAGACAGATGGCTGGTTAGCTCAGTTGGTTAGAGCGTGGTGCTGATAAAACACACCATTAAGAAAGTAAATAGAAAACTAACATACAAGGGAAAAAAGGATTTATACCCTTCATATCTGGGAAAGGACTTGGATCCAAAATATATTAAAATTCCTACACAGCCTACTCATTTGTACATCAAACACTTGAATAGAAACTTCACAAAAGAAAATATTTGGGTAGCAAATAAAGATTCTCAAATCATTACACATTAAGGTAATACAAATGAAAACTACAATGACGTATCACTGCATACCTAATGGAATTACTCAAATCAAAAAGGCCACACCAAATTTTTGTGAGACTATATAGGACCTAGGCTCCCTATTGCTGGTTCTTATAAAGGTAAACATACATCAACCATGTGACTCAGTAATTTTACAAACAGGTATTCGTGTCACAAAAAAGTAAATGTTCACAAAACTATTTGTATAAGAATGGCTACAGCAGCCTTATTCATAATAATCAACTGTTAAAATAATCTAAATTTGAATATGTCCACACAATTGAATATTACTCAGGTATAAAACAATACATTTTTAATACATAATAGCTTAGAAATACATTAACAATATTATACAAGTGGGGAGCCACAAGCAGAAGAATGTATACTATATGAATCTGTGCCTATGACATGTAAATGCAAGCAAAACCAAAAATGGTGATAGACTTAGTGGTTGTGGAGGGAAATGAAAAGATTCTATACCTTGTTTTGGGTGTTTGTTACATGTTGTATATTGTCGACAAAATTCATCAAACTGAACATTTAAGATCTGCACATTTAATTTCATTTTAATTAAAAGCTATCTTATTATAAGAATTACAAGGAGTTTGAAAAATCTAAACAATCATACCATGATAAAGTATTATTTATTTAGTCTCTGAATAGTGAGGTGTTTCCGGCATGAGAAAGAAGTCTGAATTACAGATAATTACCAGTAAAATAAAAAATCTTAGGGCCTCAAAATGTAAATGTTCCATACTAAGAAATAGCAAAAACCAAAACAAAACAAAACAACCATCAAGAAAAACCCCACATCATATATGTACAGAGATTTATTTGACATTGACATTCACTCTGTTTTATAGTTAAACAGAATAATTCTATTAATTATGCTCATCGGTCTTATAAATTTAAAATATTGCCAAGATTTTAATATATTCTGAAGGAATGGAAAGCACAGTACAGCTAGGGTTAGAATGCCTGGATTCAAGTTCCTACTTTGCTGTGTTTCTGCTATGCAGCATTGAACAAATTGCTTAACTGTTTTGAGCTTCAGTCTCTTAAATGACAATAAAAGAGTAATATTTACATACCACATAAGGGTCTTGCGAAAGCCAAATGAAAAGAACTATATGAAATCATTGAAAAAAGTATGTGGTACATTTCATCTTCAAACATGGTAGGTGAATATGGTGAACGCTAAATACATTCTGTACTTTGGGCTTTCAGCCTGTATTCTGAGTTAGGGTCATCAATAAACTCTTTAGACGGTCTACTTAAAAGAAATACAGGTATATTTATTTATTTTTTTCTGGAGTGATGAAATTACAGTTGACATTTTGCTAATTCATGATTGGTTTTTAAGAATATTTAAAATATCATAACAGTCAAGAGTAATAATTGTTTTTATTTCAGCATATTACGGAGCTACAAATGTTTAGGTTATTTTGTGTTCTTTTTTTATCCATTCTATTCTTTACAACAGAGATTGGGTTGATGTCCAAGTGTGGCTGAACTGTCCTAGACATTTTTAGTCTTGGTTTCCTCATGTATAAGAAATTGTCTTCTATTTCATAGGTGATGACTTAAGTACTAATGAGAGTACTGGATTTCATAAAACAGAGAATGCATTTATCTCAACCTGTGATTGTCAGACGTCTCTCTGACACAAAGGTTAAGTTAGCCTGTTCCCCCTAAAATAGCATGTTTTTGAAAGTTTGAGGTGACACTTGAATAAACCAGTATTTCCTAACTACAATATATGTGATTCAGAATGTAAAATGTAAGCAATAGTGTTGTCTAGAATCACATTTTCACTTCAGAGATGCCAAAGTTTTTATTTTAATCTGTGAATTAAAAGATGTTTTCATGTTTTCTAATCATTTTTTTCTCCCGCAAACATCCTAAGTAAACATATGCCACAAAAGTGTTTCTAGGAATATTTAGCAGTTTAAATATGTTATAGATAGGCCTTTCATATACAACACATATTATTCTTGTTAGTTTTGTGGCATAGGTTAAAATAAATACATTATTGGGGAAAACCATCAATTCTTCAATGAATATGTGAAATGATGCCTGCTGTGTACATATGCAAAACTTTTTGTATATTAAATATATCACAAAATTAATATTTTAATTAATCAATATATATTTAATCAAATTGAAATTACGTACTGTTTCACTATTAATTAATGCTTTAGATGTTCAAAGAATAAAATGCCACTTGAAAATTAGATACATAATTTATTCAGCAGACCAGAAAATGGCTTGGAAAATTTATATCTTGAGGTTATAGAACTCAATTGGTTATTAGTTTGAAAACATAATGCACAAAACCATTTTAAAGTAAAGTTAGGAAGACTTTAACTTGGGGTTTAAGAACTGCTGAGAATAATGGTGTTGTGTTCTTGCTGATGTTCTTTTGTAGTTAATACTTTTCTCCTTCTAGTTCAGGAAACATGAGGATTACAAATAATTGGGTAGCATGCATCTTTTGTTACCAGAAAAAGTTAACACAGTCATAGAAATCCTGAGGCAAAAACAACTGTGAGAACGGTGAAGTTGAGCGTCGATCACAGCGGCTCCTTCTTCCTTGATTTCCAGTTTATAACATTATGGAGTCAGAAGGATGGAGTGTGAACTAGAGTTTGAACTTGAGAACTTTCTTTTGTAGAAAATTTTGTCTTACCTTGGAGGCAGGGCAACCATCTTAACTATCAAAGTAGGACTTCTTTATAAAGAAGTCATTATTTTTCTTTTTAAGTCAACCTGATGCAATTCTGTCTCTCACTTTAAATTCCTCTCAACATTTCTGTCCACATTGTATGGAAATAAATATCTATGTACGCTGTTTTGCAAATGTTCTAAGTCTCCTTGACTGGTTCTGAGTTCCTCTCAGTGGTGAAAGAAGTGAGAAGAATATATTTTCCTTATTTTCCTACCTAGCAGGTAGGGTTTACCGGCACATAGTTTCTTGGAAGACATGCGCATAGTAGTTACATGACATTATTATTGTTTTAATCAGCTTTCTTTTTTTCTGTTTTTTTTTTTTTCTGAAACTACTATTCTTAACACCTGGTGAAGCTATTTGTCCTGTTATCTCTGCCTCCACTGCCACAGGGAAGGACTACATGTCTCAGGATGGCCTACTGCCCTAAACCAAAATTAGTCCACAGTAATCAAATGATTCATGTTTTTTGGTTTTGTCTTAAGATTTTATGAGTTAAACATGATAGATCATTATGCTTTTACATTAAAGACGTTTTGAGGAGGCAGTAGAGTGATTTTATGGTGACTAGGCAATGTCCTCAGACTCTTAACATTTCTATCATTCTGCTTTACCATCCTAACTATTAATAAAAGCATCTGTTGTTCTTTAGTCACCTCATGGCCTAACATGATTGCTAGACCCTTGAACCTTGCAGCCCAAAGAAGAAGGGGCAGAACGGCAAAGGGAGAAGGTCTTCTAAGTTGAGAAAACTACCCTTGTACAGTCTTCTAGGAAGTCGCATGCCACACTCCTGCTTACGTCTCAGTGGTCACAACTTAATCACATGGTAACTCCTAGTTACAAGGGAAGCTGAGAAGTGTCATGACCACTTCTAGATAGAAATGTGTCAAGCTAAGTAAGATGTGGAGTTCTGTTTCTAAGCAGGGATAAAAATAATGGGTACAGAAATCTGTGTTAGAAGTTTCTGTCAACAATTTAGCAAGGCCAATTAAAGCTATCTGAGGTAATTCTATAGATTCTGAGAGTATTTATCTCCCTATGAGATTTCAAGTATTATAACCTCAAGTTGACATGGGTCATTTTTTAAACCACGTAGAAAGTACCTGTCTCAGAAGACACTAACAGAATAAGGCTGCTCTTATAAATGGAGAAAGAGCTAGGTCTCTAACGATTCTTTGTGAACACTGGGATCCAAATTGTGCCTGAAGTAAAAGCTATCCACTTCCTGGAATCAAGGTATAAAATTCATTTTACCACTAGTCTATGGTGGACTTCTGTCATTTACAGACAAGCCTGACTAATGGAAACATCATACTATTTTTATTGCTTAAAGATACTATAGACTCCTAATATTAATGTTCTTATCTCTATGTGCTGACTTACTTAATTCCCTGGCTATTTCAATGGTTTATAATTACCTGGGTAATACAGTCCCTTGCCACAAGAAGCCTCAGAATCAGTCTCTTTTTGAAAAAGATTTATAAGGCTAGGCTTCCATGAGAGATGATACAAGCAGCTTTGTTTGAGCATGTTCTCTCTACGACATATGCTATTATAACATCTAGTGATATTGATTATCTGGAAAGCTGCAGGTTGCCCTATATTGTAAAGTGTTTGGTGGATCTGAAAATTAATTTCATGTTACTTCTCATCAATCAAGGTAATATTCCTCAATGAACACTTACATGCACAACCTGTTCTTCCAGGGAAAGTGGGGAGAATATGTGAATGCACCAGCAGTTGAGAATAACAATGCCAGCTGCAGCTTATCCCGGTGGGATCCAACTACTTCTGTTTTGTTTCTGAATTTTTTTTTAATTTTTATATTATTCTTCCAGGTAGAGAAGAGAAAAGGCTTATAAAGTAAAACAAATTACCAATGGCATACTTTCTTTATAAAAAGCCGAATCTATAATAAGCTAGTTCTGTAGAAGCTCCAATAATGACATTTTAAAAATTGCATGTCCATGTAATGTAATTTTCAGTGGAACTTCTTTAAATTTGCATTATGCAGTTTTAGAAAGTGTCATATTACATCTTGTAATACCATCTATCACACATGACAAGAATTTGTGATTTTTTTCCCCTTATTTGGGAATGCGTATTGTAACTATAATTGTGAAGTGGGAGCAGTAAGGCAGGTAGTTATACTCTTATCTTTTGTCAACATACTCTAGGTCATCTGCAAAACCCCTGCTATTCTATTCATCACTCTCTTTTCAACAGCATATAGTCTTGACAAATTGTACGGTAATGTTGTACAAACAAATTTGCACTTGTCAGCCACAAATAAAGAGGAAACCAAATTGCCATAATACAGAGGCATAGATAGGGTTTTCAAAGTCATCCTTGAGCCCTTGTTACAGGTTCTGGTAGGATTGTTCTAGCAATTACGTTTATGTTCTTTCCACCAGATTAGAGACAAACATAATAAGCCTCTTCCTTTAATTTTTCTAAATGTTTATTTTATGTTTTATAGTAAAAGTAAAGAAAATACATTTTGAGGCAATTGAAAAGTGAGTCTATCAAAATATTTTGTGTGTGTGTGTGTGTGTTACAAACTTGCATAATATCAAAATATTTTTAGCTAGATGGTTGATTACATTTGTCTAATTTGTCTAACCCTGTTTATTGGAAGCACCAGACAATTGCTGTATGCACTATTATTTCTGGATGGACAGACTAGAACTCTGATCTGGTGGGAGGCAGTGAAGCAAACAGCCTGTAGAGTAGAAAGAACCTGAACATTAAAGGCAGAGCTTGATTTGAATCCCAGTTCTGGCTCCTACTAACGTGTAACCTGGGGTAATTATTTACCTTCTTTGTGCTTCAGTTTCCTCATCTCTAAAAATGAATGGCAGTACATACAGCACTGAATTTAATACCTGGCAAAACAAATAGTAACTAGTAATAGTTAAGTTATGGTAAGAATTATTACATAATTAGCTAATAAATAGTATCATAAAAATTAAAAGATGTGAATTACAATGCCCACTTTGTCATCAGGTTATGTCAATTTAGGGAGAATAAAAATAACATTTATTTTATTTTAAAAGCTGCTCTACTACTGTAAGCACCAACTTAGGTCCTTTATATTTATCGTCATATTGTTTTAAGTGAATAAATGGTTTTACTACAACTTTAGGAAGTGTCCTATTCATTTTAAAAGCAAATAACAAGTATTAGTGACTTATTCGAGGTCACAAAGTAAGTATTAGAGTCAGACAAGGCACCTAAATGCCATGGGTAACCACATTCCCTATCTGAAAATGTAGAAGGTCAGAAGACCTCTGGGTGTTTTTTTAAAAAAAAGTGCTTTAATTTTATTATCTGCATGTATTTTTAATTATTGGGTCTATAAAACTATTTTTACCTTAGATTAGTCTTATATCTCTTGAAAAGTAGTACTTATTTTCATTATATAAATAACAGGTACCCTTTGTGGAAATTTAAGACAATGTAAAATAGAAAAATAAAAACAAATAGCCTATAGCCACATAACACAGAGACAAGCTTCATTATGTTTCTGACTATTCAAGTAAATAAATACATTTTATATAGTGCATATTTCACTAAAAATTACATAGAAATATCTTTTAGGTTAATAAAAATACTCACAAATGTCATTTCTATGGCCGTGCAATATTTCTCTTGTGAATATACTTTAAATAGTTCTCTATAGTTTGACATTCATGGGTTTGTGTTCTGTTTTTCTCAATTTGCATAAGGAAGATAATCATAATAAAATCACAATACTTTCTTCTATAGTTAATTATGTGAATACCTGTTTCAAAAGACCCTTCTTTGGGGATATTCATCACGTTTGT
>CAUYRT010019276.1:0-40970 GCA_963574885.1 Lepilemur ruficaudatus
GGGTTTCACCGACAGAACAAGGAAGTGTATACCAAGTCTCAAATCAGCACTGCCAGATATATGCTACAAGGGCTCCAGGGAAGGAGCCATGAGGCTAGATAGACAAGGGCATTACTGAGAATGTGAAAGAATCTTTTCAGATTTTTAAGACAATGGAATCAGAATCTATAAATGATTGCTTCCTTAGTGCTCCAAAGAAAATGATGTAGAATGCATAAGTTTGCCAATTCCGTGTAAATACCAATACCTATTACCTTTTCTGAGAATTCCTAAGCTTGGAACCATATTTTCAAATGACTGAAATAACATATAACCCATCTGGAGAAAAAGATGAGGTTTTATGCTGTGAATAGGGTGAGAGACCACAAGTGCCTTAACAACATTATCATTATGTGATCATCACTGGGTGACTCGAATCAGAATGCCGGCAGAATTCGCACACTCAGTAATTCTGCTTGGACAGAACTCCCACTTAGAGCACAAAAATTCTTCCTTATATAAAATTATATATTTAAACATTATATTTAAATGACTTGAGGCTTAGACTATGGGGTACAAAACAAAATGATCAATTCCTTCCATTTCCCTTTTAAAAACAATGACTAGTACTACAGAGGTTGTGATTGGTTTGGACAGAGTATATCATCAAAACACTTGAGTCTCCCTGGACTCTAAATTATAGCCTGGACACCAAGCAGAACAGTGAAAGAAACACAGCATGAGAGACTTTATTTTATAAGAAAATACTAATTTTCTCATAATAAAGTTAACCAGATTTATCTTAAAATAACATCTATTGAGTACTTATTATATGCCAGCCACAGAACTGGGTATTTTCACATTATCTCAATCTATTCTAACAACAAATGAGGTAATGATGAATAGCACCATTTTCCAGATGAAGAAACTGAGGACTGCAGAGAATAATCAATTTATCTAAACAGTAGGGCCTGATAGTGCCAGAATTCAAATCCAGGACTCTTGATTCCAGGCTCCGTGCTTTCTACTACACTACAGAGGCAGGGAAAAAGCTTGTAAGAAATGTAATGAAAGCAATGCAAATGTTCCTAATAGTATTTTAGTAAAGGCCTCTCCTGTGAACATCCAAGATATTATTTTCAGGATCTTGTAGGGTTTCACAAAAATCAACAATGATGATCACCTAACTATTGAATCCCTTTATCATGTGAATAAGAATTTGAGAAAGGTTTAGTTCTCAGCACTTCCTTGTCCATGAGAAGAATTAACTCGCACACCTAATAAAGATGATCTTTAACTGCATTTCCCCTAAAATGCCCTATCTTGAAAAATCAGAGGCTTTAAGCTGGCTCATAAAAATCTTTGCCCCTCATTTCAATAACAAAAATATTTTAAAGTGTCAGGGCTGCTGCATTATAGCAGGGACCAAACATTTCAATGGCTGTAATTAGAAGATGACGTTTCTTCAGGGTAAATAATAAACTTAATAGTTTTTTCTTCTTTACAGGCCACATGCAGAAAACTCCAGAAGGGAGGCTGTATGAGAGCTCTTGTGATTTTTCTGGATCAATTAAGACAGTTATAAAATAAACTCTTCCTATTATGCAGGGGCTTATGGAGAGACTCAGTGCCATTATTATTGTAAGTCGCTGGAATTTCATTGCTGGTTAAACAAATGAGCCCTTGAAGACTACACAGAGGTCTGACTTTCCTCTCAGGCCCAGCATACTCAGAAGAAGAGGAAAAGAGAAGGACTCCAGGAAGTGGCTGTTGATGGGCACACTGGGGTGGCCTAGGCTTTCGAGAAGTGAGAATCGGGACTGCCTTGTATTGGGACTGCCCTGAGTTGGGACTGCCCCGTGTTGCCATCTGGAAGAGGAAATGTCCAGGAAGACTTCAGCTGTGCACTTAAAAATTTTTCTTTTGGTATTTTATTATTTATTTATTTTGAGATAGTCTCACTCTCTCATCCAGGCTAGAGTGCAGTGGCGTCATCATAGCTCACAGCAACCTCAAACTCCTAGGCTCAAGGGACTCTTCCTGCCTCAGGCTCCCGAGTAGCTGGGACTACAGGGTCACATCAGAACCCCCAGCTAATTTTTCTATTTTTTGTAGAGGTGGGATCTCACTCTTGCTCAGGCTAGTCTTGAACTCCTGGCCTCAAGTGATCCTTCCATCTTAGCCTCCAAGGGTTCTAGGATTACAGGTGTGAGTCACGGTGCCCAGCCTTACAATTTTTAAGTGGTGGTTTTCGTTTCTGGAGAAAAGTACCTGAATCAAGCTCCTGGGGCTTGCCCCCATTAAAGCTGGAGGAAAGAGCCCATCTGAGACCAAAGGTGATATCTAGCAAAACAGGCATGTAATCCTTCTTGACCAGGAAGGATTATGCAGCTGGTTCCAAAGGCCAGGGAACAACTGTTCAGAATCTTTTCCAAAGCAGCCTCTAGTGAATCGGTGCACTGAGCAGTGGTGTGCAACACTTGGTTAACAAGTGAGTATCTCTGGAGAGCCCCAGGGGCAAAAAGGCAGGATTACGGCATTTCCATGGGGAATTGGGAGGGAAACACAAGCCAATTTGCACCCCCAAAGTCTTTTAAAAAGAGATTCAGCAATTAATTCTGGACACTTATCACTGGGAAAACAAACAAGGCCATCTCTTCTATTTGGCTAAAAAGAAATCAAATAGCTCTTTGTAGAGTCTGCTATTTAAATGTGGTGGGGCAGGATGAACCTTCCTTATAAATTCCCAAAGTCACTTGGCACTTCTTGGAGGCAATCGTCAACACTTGCTTCTCTACTGTCCTTTTCCTCCCACAAATGGCCTCTGCCAAGGCAATCCCGGATGTTATTTATTCACTAGAAACCTGACTTTTCTTTGCACAAGGTTCTGGACAGTCTGACCCCAAGGATCCCATTAACTTTCAATGGTGGTTTTTCCAGGGGGTGGGGAGTAATCCGAGGGGGAGAAGACAACACCAGATATTCTGAGATTCAGAAGTGGCAGCTGGAGAGAAAGGTGCAAGAGGTTGCCTCCACCTGCCTTTCCAGCAAACCCAGCTGCAGTTTCCAAAGGGAAGGTGGAGCCTGCCAAGGAATCCACATTCCCCAGAGTGTGCATCAGCCCTCACCTGCTGGGAGTCCCCACCTGTATGAGCTCATATGGAAAGAGACAGACAGGGCTCGAACCACAAAGAAGTGCATCCTGGGGCCCAATTTGGAAAACAGACAACCTTGGCAGAAATTTAGAATCCAAATATGAATAACTCATACTTCTGAGCAATGAATGGCTCAGATATCCACCTAGTGCAGTGATCTGCCAGAGGTGAATCACTTAAATATACCCTTGTTTTAAAACAGGCTAGGATGGCTTAAAAATTATTTTTAATAGAAAAACAACGTGGAGAGCAAGGAAGCTAAGGAGGAGGGGGGCCATCTGAGTTCTCTTAGCTCTCTTCCCCTGTGACCTCCCGCTGGCCATAATGGCACGCCCCTGAATTCAGGCACGAATCTGTCAGCTTTTCAGAAGCCGGGTGCAGGTAGTTGGCGCTCGCCGCGTGGGAGGACACCTTTCCAGGCACTGCCCGGGGTGAGCGGCGGCAACATCCCTAGCCTGTCTACCCCGGGGGCATGGTCATCCCGAAGGCCAAGGTGCCTCTTTCAGTGTCCGACTGAGAACTGAAACCTACATGCAGTCTGTCGCGGCAGCGACGTTCAGGAAAAAGAAAAGGTAAGTGGAGGGGGAGCAGATAGCATTAAAAACAAAATTAAGCCCCATTTGTTTCCAAATGGGCAGAGCCTAGAGCTACTTGCTTCCCTTTCCACCTTCAAGCCCATTTCCACCTTCCAAGATCATTTTGTGTAAAGCAGGAACCAGCAGCTCGTGGAGCACCCAAATGGGAGTCCCGGAGGAGCTTTGTTCTTCTTACGCAGTAATTAGCGCGCTTGGGGGGAAACCCCCGCACGGGGTCGGAGGCCAAGGCCGAGGAGGCGCCGCGGGATCCCGGCATCGCGTGCGCCAGCGCCAAGCCCACCCTCACACCCGCGCGCCCCGCACGCGGCCTGGGCGCTGGGCGCGCGTGAGGGTGCGCGCATCGCCCACCCGCTGCGCCGCTCACCTAACACCACCGCGGCCACAGTGGAGAGCAGCAACCAGTTATTCTTCAGGAAGCGCTTGCAGTCACATCCCTTCCTCACCGGCTTCCCCATGGCGGGCACCCGGGCTCGGAGCCGCCGCCGCGATCGCCGCTATTGTGCGCGGGGCTCGGGAGTGCGCTCGTGGGCGGGGGGACACGGAGACCGCAGGCTGCTCCGCGGCGCAGGGGAGGCGGGATGCAGGAGCACAGGGGAGAGGGTGAGCGGTGGCTGCCGCTGTTGCCGCTGCTGCCGCTGCTGCAGCTGTCACCACCGCTGCCGCCGCCACCACCTGGGATCGCGCACCGCTCCTGCAGCCCTGCTAGCCCGGTGGCTTTGCGTGGCGGGCGCGCCCGGCTCCTCCTGCCGCCGCCGCGCTCTGCGGCGCCCGGGCCAACCAGCGAGAAAAGAGGGAGGAGCGGCGGGCCCAGGGAGGCGGGTGGGTGCGTGCGTGGGGCGCCCGGGGTCCCGGTGGAGCAGGCGTGGGAGGGCGCCGAGCGCTGCTGCTGGAGCTGGGGTATCCTTCCTGGGAACCCTGCTCCCCGCGCTCCACAGCCTTCAGTTGGAGTCTGTGTCGCTTGTCCCCGCACGCCCCTACCGCGTGTGAGGTCTTCGGATTTCAGGTTTTCTTCTGCCCCTAATCCAGAGGGGCGGAGCCACTGCCCGAGTTGGCGTGGACTTCATCCTGCAGCCTCCCTCTTCTTTTTCCACGCCATTCCCGGTGCCAGCACCAGGAGAACGCAGTGTCCTTTCGAGTTGGGGGAAACTGGTTCTACCTTGGGTCCCTCTTGCTCTCCTGTGCAGGCTGGGATTTGCCAGCAGCCACGAAAGCCTGAAGCCTCAGGGAGGAGGGAAGGAGAGAGTACCGGGGCAGGACAGGACTTTGGGAAGTTTCACATAGGTCCTCTAGTCCCACGGAGATTATTAACTCTTCTCTTGGAGTCCCGGGAGGTGATCTGTCTGTGGACACTGGGCTTGGAATATTCCCTGCATATGGAGGTGATGATCCTTCTTACAACTTCACTGCTGCTCCTTGTGACTAACTCTGTGGCCGCCACAGTCCCCAAAGTTTTGAGACTTTGTTGAGTAATTAGGACTGAGAACCGACCTGGCTGGTCTGGGGAGAAGGTGGGCGGGCCCAACCCCGAAGCCAAAGGCATTGGAAAGGCAAACCCAGGAGAGTGGGAGAAGCTAGCTTAGTGATGCCAAATAGATTCTGTGTCGCTAAGTGAATTTTCTCTCTTCCATTCTTCTACCCAATTTTTCCACGCTTCCTTATATAAACTCTTGCCTCTTTCCTTTATCACATTAGCACCTCGGCAGCTCTAGGCTAGCTTCTCATCCGCTTTCCTAAATTTTAGTGAGCCCTGCACATTTTTTGCTACGGTGTAGTCTACTTTCTGATTTGGGGCTAGGGAGAATTTCCTCCACTAGATTTTCTGATAATTAAAATTTTGTAAATAGAGCTTCTTTCCTTTGGTTTAAATTGATACAAGTATCCTTGAAGAGATAATAAAATTAAGTTTTATCAGCCAGATACACTTTAGTATGAATGAGTTTATCAGCTCCTTTCCAGAAAGTAAATTTTGAGAGACAGAAGGGTAGAAGGGTATCAAGGTCACTGGGTGTTTGAGGAAGATTTAAAGAAATGTCAGCAGAGGGGAAACAATCAAGAAAGAAAAGATAGATTCATCCCACAGTAAAAGACCTGGAAAATCTCAAATGTCCAACATAAGAGGAATGGTAAATATAACAATACATTATGCAGCCTATATAAAGGAAGTTTATGATGTTTTTAATAGCACGGGGTAGCATGTTATAATATTATAAAGGGAAAAAAGAAACATTAAAATTATGTATACAATATGATCACATATCTAAAATAAACATGTAAAACAAAACCATGTGCTTAGAAAAAAGACTAGAAGAAAATATGCCAAAATTTTAGCCCTGGTCATCTTTGGATGATAACGTTTTGTTTGAATCTTTTTGTTTTGTATCTTTCTGTATTTCCAAAGTGTCTGCCATAAACAAATCCATGCTCATTCAGTTGTAGTTAGGGCTGTACTTACAAAATAAACAGGCCCTGAAGAGAAAAAAGTAGATGAACCTAAGAAGAACTTTGTGTACGTCACAACTTTTGGGGTTGTAATAAGGCAATTACATATGGGTTCTAGGAGTATGATATTTAAGTTTAATTCCCAGCACCACTGCTTATCAGTTGGGTGACGTTGGGCAACTTGCTCAAATTTATTGTGTATCAGTTTCTTCATAGGTAATATGGGGACATTAATAATCTTCACCTCATGCAGGTATTGTAAGAATCAAATATAATAATATGTTTGAAAGGCTTAGAACAGTGTTGGCGTACAACAAATATTATTGCTAGTTTTACTTGGAGTTTACCTGGACTGGCATCTTCTGTCTCCCTCTCCCTAGAGGCTGCCTGTCGTGAACTCATCCTGAACCACTTCAGAACCATGAGAATCCTTGCATTTTGGTCGACAGTAATTGCCCAATAGAAATACAAGAGCCCTTATATCATTCATTGCACTTTCACACCTAAAGCTTATATAGTGCACACTCATTTTATGCTCATTTAAATTACGCAAGTTTAAAATAGTGCAATATAAAAGATTAGTGATGTCTCAATATATACAAATATTTTGAAATAATAAAAATCTTCCAGACTAAAAAGAAAAGTCAAGAATCTTTAAAGTTCAAAGCTGGCGGGCCAAGTGAATTGTAAACTGTTTATGCTATTGCTACGTGGCAGTTCCATTTTAGCTGGTCATCAAAAAAGAACCAATGAGCAAACACAAAGCACTTGTGTACAAAGCACTGTGCTGAGCACTTTATACATGTGACTTCATTTGGTCCCTTCAACAACTCAGTGATGTAGGGACTGTTGTTACCTCACAGGGCTGTTGGAAGAATCAAATGAGATACTGTCTCATACCTGAGGAAACTGAGGCAAAAACAGGTTAAGCCACTTGTCTAAATTCCCTCTGTTAGTAAAAGGAGGATCAAAGGTTGAACTAGGTGGTCTGGCTCTGGAATTTGTGCATTTAACCAACATCTCTTATAAAAGGAATAAATATAAATGTTATGGGAAAATTTCTCTTGAGTTACTTGTTTTACTTTATGCAAGGACTTTAAGAGTCCATTTGCCCATGTCCAGCAGACACTTTGGTGTTCACGTGTTGTGCTTAAGTGGACACAATGCATTTTATGGGGCAGTTGGTTGAACTCCTAAATTCTCTGTTCATGGCTGCTGGCGTCTACTTCTCTGGGATTTCTTTGTCTTAGGTAAGAAATGGTATATGAAGCATCACTTTGGAGAAAGGGCAAGTTGGTGACCCCTCGTGCTTAACTTCTGTTCTTTTTTACTTTCTTTGCCTGTGACAGTCATGGACACAAATGGTCTCATATTGGACAAGAGGTAAGAGGTATTTCCCTTGTAAGTCTACCTAAGGAGAACTTGACCACTCAGTTCCTGGAAGGAAGAGCTCACTCTCCAAGTCAAGTAGGAAGAATGTTAGGATTTTTTTTTTCTGCCAATAAATGTTAACATCTCCCTTTTTTCTAAGTCCCTCAAATTCCTTCATCCAAATAAGCCCCTGGCTAATTTTTATTAATTGCATTTTGCTAATGTGCTACTTCTACTTTTTTAAGGTTTAAGTAACTCTGGTTTTTGTTTATTGTTATTGTTTCCTTTTTTTTTTTTTTTAAATGTTGACTCATGGACTTTCCTGTTAGTTATTAAAGAAAGGAGACTTTGGCTTTGCCACGCAAGGTTAAACTAGCGGGTGACAGCCTGGCCTTATATATCAATTGGGATATAAATGGAAAAGGCATTTAGAAACAAAAAGTAAGGCATCGGCTCCTGAGCATCTCTAGAAATAGCTTGCTCATTTTATTCCACCATCATAAAACGTATGCAGTTGGTTGCTTTGTCCTCATGCTGTGGCAACAGTCAAGGTCATGGAATGCCAGGGTCTCCTTCAGCATCTCAGCTACGAAGCCTTTCACGACCGGTGGGTGGGGAGGAGTTTGCTGTCAGCATATCCAGACACCCTTTTTAATCTCCTCTTTATTTTCCAATTGTGATCCGGGGCTAACTTACCTTGGAATTATAAATCAAAGAGGAAAAGAACTGAAATTTGTTAAACCGTCACAATAATTCTCCAAGCAATATTTTATAAAAACGATTTGGCCAGATGAAACTTACCTGTTAGTAAGATATCCTTGAACTCTTGGTTTCAATAGAACCTTTGCCCCATGGGCTTTATTGCTCACTCTTACAAACTGAAGAAAAATTCCATTTCATTTTAGAATTTGAAAAAAAAGAATCCTCGATCTTCTTCAGACAAGCTGTGTGTTTTTGAGCAAGTCATTTAACTTCTCTGAACCTCAGTTTCCTCATCTGAAGACACCATTTGAAGTAATAAATGCAAATAGGCAATACATATTTGAAACATAGGAAAAAAATCCAATCTCACTAGAACTATAGGAAATGTAAGTTTAAACCAGTATTTGTTTACCAGCTGAGTAAAGATATTTTAATATAAAATATTTTAAAATTCACAATTATAAAATGTATACTTTTAACATTATGAATTATAAACTTAGAGGTCTGGAGAAATGGACAGTGTCACACCCTGCTGGTGGACCTAGAAAATGCTATGACTTTCCTGAGGACAAGTAGGCAATTAGTAACATCTATCAAGAGTGCTTGTATTCTTTAATTCAGCCATTCTACCTCTAGAAATTTAAAACAGAAAAAATACTCAAAGATGCGGACAAAGGCTGTTTATCCCAGGTCAGCTGAACTGGTCAGCTAACTTAACTGTCTAGTAAAATGGATTATCTAAGTATTAAATGTGTAAAAGTACACCAGACCATGGAACACCATTTAGGGATTGAAAATTATATTTTAGCTTTGAACTGACTTACATGGGAATTACATGGGAAACTGAGTTACACTGAAAAATGGTAAACATACACGCACAATTATTTTGCAAAAATAAATTATAAAACAGTAGGTGGATTTTTTTTACAATGAAGTTGTAGTAATTTACACTTGTATACTTGAAAATATAAAACTTAAAATACGCATTCTATAATTCCAACTAAATGTACATATGTGTGTGTGAGAGTAGTCACATGAAAATTGTCAGTGTGCTTTTTTTCCGTTGCCCTTCAAAGCACAAGCTCTTTGCCCTGCTAGGCCAAGGTGTTCACATGCTTGGGAGCTTAGGATTTGTTACAAAAGGAATTTTAAAAATGTGGTGACATTCCACTTCTGCACGATATGTAGGATTATGTAGCAGGAAAGACTATTATTGAGAAAGAATATTCCATATTCCTTCCTTTCCCCATTAGAATATCAAAAGCCCGGGCTGGAAGACACATCTCACAGAATTCTTCTGTGTTATAAGAAAGACACCCCTCCCCCTATAACAGCTGTCATTCTGTCACAGCAAGAGGTTAAGACTAGGGAATGAGAAGAAAAACACCACTTTCTGGTTGGGAGAATGGTGGGAAGAAGACAGGGAAGGAGGAGAAGAGATGGCGGTCCTGTTTTCTCTCTCTAGGCTTTGTCCAGGAAGGGGATGTGTATTAGAAAAAAGAGGGTGGCAGCTCTGTCCCCACTCCCCATTTGGGAGGCTGGCTCCTGGGCTGCCACTTACCAACCTAGGGTGTGGCTACATCAATGCAAGTGTGGCAGAGCAGTGTGATCAGGCTGAGAGAAGCTCTGAGATTTCATTTCCCAACCACCCTTGGTAACTGGAGGCAAGGATGCTGAGTAGAGAGCCACAGGATGGTCATGGCTGGGCACAGTGACCCTCCTTAGAATCTGGGGGGAACCTGTGTGACCTGGCCTGATGCATAGACTCGCATGTTTGTTATTAGCAGTGACTGAAGTTAGGATGAGGCTGTGGGTAAATGCCCCTGGACTCTAGCCAAGTCCAAGAGAGGGGACAGAATACATCTTCCCAGCAACCGATTGCAACTGCAAAGGCCCTCAGAACATGTTGCAACCAGGTACACAAAGGACAATGCTCTGGACACCCAGATCTAAATATGAATAAGTCCATACATTACATTTGGTTAAATTTTACTAAGTCCCATATATTCTGCAATAGATCTTCCACCTTTCATTTATTTGTTAAAGGCTCTGGGTCATTTTTTCTACAAGATTTCCCACATTCTGGATTTGGCTGATTGCTTCCTCATGGTGGCAATTAATTTGTTTCTTTATCCTCAATATATCCTATAAGCTGGTAATTAGATCTAGAGGTTTGATATTTGGTAATTCTAGGAACAGTGGATTCTGATGTCTTCAGCTTGATTCAACTGTGAAGAATTGACCAGGGACCTTTCACATGTGGTTCTAGCATCTGTTGGTGATGGTTGTTTAAGACCATTTTATTTCATTCATTCTAATTTTATCATTCCTTCTGAATACATTTGCTGGAATCAACTTTTTGGTTACCCTGAAATAAATTTTATACAGAAAAGGCAGGGTGAATGCTTAATTCTTTTCCTTTATTTGTCTTTTCAATAATGATTTAGTACACTGGCAACTTCCATTGGTGATTGCTCAGGTTTTTGTTTTGTTTTGTTTTAAGTATTATAAACACCATGGATTTTTATGTGTTTTGGATAGATTTATGAGATCCAATCCGTTACAGTCATAATTCTTTTCCATGTTCAAATTGTTCCATCTTTGGCCAATGGGAGCCTCTTCATTTTGTCTCCTGTGTTTTTTCCAACAGTGATTTTTCTTCAGTGGTGTCTTTGTTTTCTGGCTCAGCAAGATGTCCCAAGACCATCTTGAGTATTAATATTTCTTGCCCTGGATTTGGAATCAGCCATTTCTCCAAAGGGCTCAGGTTTCTTTTCATGGGAAATAGTATTTAGAAACTATAATCTTGATAATAGGGGGCTCATTGTTAAGAGGTTGTCATTGTTTCTAGGCCTTTTACGTGGACAGAGCTCAGAAATATGTACTTCATAGTAAGAGACAAATAATTAATAAATTTATACTGTTATTTCCAATGCATTTTTTAAATTATAATATAATATGCATAATAAGTTTTGTCATTTTAACCATTTTTAAGTGTGTAGTTTAGTGGCATTCAGTACATTCATATTGTTCTGAAACTATCACCACTATCCATCCCCAGAACTTTTTTATCTTTCTAGACTAAAACTCCATACCCATTAAACACTAACTCATTTCCCACCTCCTACCCATCACGCTAACTCCCAGCAGCCAACATTCTACTTTCTATATCTAAGCATATTTATTCTTTTCTGACTGGCTTATTTCACTTAGCATGATGTCCTTTAGGTTCATCCATGTCGAATTATGTGTCAGAAGTTTCTTCCTTTATAAGGCTGAATAATATTTCATTTTATGTATTGACCACATTTTGTTTATCCATTCATTGGTTGATGGACACTATGGTTGCTTCCACCTTTTGGTTATTGTGAATAATGATGTTGTGTACATGGGTGTGAAAGTATCTGTTTGAGTTCCTGCTTTGAATTCTTTTGGGTGTATACCCACAAGTTAAATTACTGGAGCATACGGTAATTCCATATTTAATTTTTTGAGGAACTGCTACACAGTTTTCCACAACAGCAGCAATTTGACATTCCCACCAGCAATGCACAGGAGTTCCAATTTCTCCACATCCTCACCAATATCTGTTATTTTCTGGTTTTTAAAATTCTGTTTTTTTAAATAATAGCCATTCTAATTGGGATAAAGCAATTCAAATTTAATTGCTTGTTAATTTGAATTAACAGGATTTGAATTAACAGGATTTTAAATGAACTTTTAACATTTTATTCTTGTGCTTCTCTTCTCTTTACTTTGAAAATCATTGCTCTTAAAGACATTAATCTCAGTACATATTCCCAATCCTGTAATATACATTTTACTTCCAATAATAAGACCACCGAATGATGTTTAAGATTTCTTTGTGGTTCTTTTGGCACCAAGATATACATCACTAGAGATATACAATCAAATTACTGTATTTAAAAGTCACTTGAAATAATTCTTTTCCCTGTGTAGTTATCCCATCAATTTGATCTGCAGTTAGTATCATATTCATCTATTTGTTTTCAAATTTCAGAAATTGTTTTTTTTTAAAAAATTGAACAATTTTTAAGTTACATCAAACACTCAATATAGTTCAGTCAAAACTGTCAAACAGTAGCACAGAGAGTTCACACTTTAGTCTCCATGCCCTCTCTTTTACTACCCTCCCTCCCAGTCTAGGTAACAATTAGTTAATCAATTATTAGTGTTTGGCATATCCTTCTATTGTTTCTTTTTAGAAAACATAAACAAATATTTATGTTCACATTCCCCTTCTTGTACACAAAGTGCCTGTTTACAAGCCCTGTCCTGTGCCTCGCTTTTTCGTTGAACAATACATCCCAGTGCTTACTCAATATCATAATATAGAAATCTTCCTCATTCCTTTTCTACTTAATACTCCTCTGTGTAGATGTTATTATAAAGAAATCTTCTGCATTCCCTTCCTGCGCTGAAGAATACTACATTGTGTGGCGATATTCATAGTTTATTTAACAAGCTCACTAGTGATGGACATCTGGTTTGTTTCTAGTGTTATGCTATTACAAATAACACAACAAGAAATAGCACTGACTTCACTCAATAATGCTCTGGCAAGTGTTTCCCAAAAAACTCTCTGGAAACACACACCCCCAGAAACATCACAACTCTGATATGTAATCCTTGCCAAATTCCATGGTGAAATACTCCCACCATCCATGGCCAATTTCAAATTACCAAATTATTGACTGTGGAGTTAGAAAGAGATGTATGGTAACACACCATTATGTGGTGTTTCTACCATACAGACAGAACAGATGCAAATAATCTCAAGGCCATCAAAGGTAGTAAAAAATAATCACAAAGTAGTGAGTTTTGATTATTTATTACCTTTGTTTTATCTCACTGTGGTTTGTATTTTTATTTTGAGATGGGGTCTTACTATGTTGCCCAGACTGGTCTGGAACTCCCGGTCTTAAGGGAACCTCCTGCTTCAGCTTCCTTTGTTTTAAACATAACTCATTTAGTTTTATGTTTATATAATTTGTTGTTGTTTTTTTTTAAGGGATGAGGGTCTCCCTATGCTGCCCAGGCTGCCTCAAACTCCTGACTCAAGGGGTCCTCCTGCCTCAGTCTTCAGAGTAGCTCAGACTATAGGCACACACCAACACACCCAGCTTATAATTTTATTTTTTTAAATGCAAGGGTTTAACAACCAGCTCACAGATATTCCTGAAAGTCTAACAGTTGGCTCTTGTGAGCTGGTTTGAGCCAACACATTAATAAATTAATATCTCATTTTTATACCTGAATAGAAAGTTCTGCTATCTGCCTAAACTAGCTAGTATTAGGATCATATGCATATTATGATATGTGTAAGGGTCTATTTTTCTCTCAGGAAAAGAGGTCCAAAGGCAGGCCGCTTAGGGTCTGTGAGGAAGCTCCATGACTGTCAGTGTCCCATGCTCCTTCTTCCTCTCTGCTCTGCCATTTTAGTGAGCAGCCTCATGGTCCAAAGTGGCTGATGGAGCACCAGGCATCATGTCCATATGCCAGACAGTTGGAAGGAAAAAGTGGGAAAAGGTAAAATGGTTGCACTGCTCAGGTGAGTCTGCTACCTTTTAAGATATTTTGTGTTGACCCCATACAGCATTTCTGCTTATAATTTGCCAGGCAGCACTTAGATACCTGGTCACACAGCTAGCTATAAGGGGGGGGGGAGTTGGGAAGTGGAGTCAACTATGCAGATTGCTGCCCCAGATAAAATCAGTAGTTTTTGGTTGGTTTGTTTTAATGTAATAAGTAAGAAATGGAAAATGAATATTGGGTAGGTAGCTGCTTGGCAGACAATACCCCTCTATCTAACTGAATCTTTTGAGCCATTCCCTTTATACAGGCACCTCTGACCACACCCTCTTTCCTAAACTATAGCATTTATGCTCCAATGATCACTTTGTGTACAATATTATATTCTTTCTTTCTTCCTTTTTAATTTTTTTTTAGAGACAGGGTCTTGCTATGTTGCCCAGGTTGGTCTAGAACTTCTGGCCTCAAGTGATACTCCCACCTTGGCCTCCCAAAGTGGTGGGATTGAAAGCGTGAGCCACCACACCCAGCCTTATTTTGCTTTCTTATGAAATCCTTTCTTAGATTTAGATATACAGGTTGTGTAAGTGTCATAAAGTAGGCTAAGAAGTGTACACCCTTCTTTTCCCCCCTGGAAGAATTTTTGTAAGATTTATTCTTTTTTTCTCCCCTTTAAATATTTGGAAGAATTCACTAGATATCTGTTTTGTTATTATTTTCTATCTCATTTCCACCAGATTCATAAAACATATTCTAAATGATTATAATATTTGAAATTTGTTGATTCTTGTTTTATGGTCCACTGTTTAGCCAATGTGAATAATAAATGTTCCCTATGACCTTGAAAAGAAAGATATTCTTTCATTGTTTGGTTCTGTGTTTTATGTAGGTTAATTATGTCAAGTTTGTCAACAGGTCATTCAGATCGTCTATATCTTTACTGATTTTTCTGGGCTTGTTCTTTAAGTTACTGAGAAATATATGTTAAAAATCTGCTATTGTAGTTTGGATTTGTCAATCTCTTTTTTAGTGCTGTCAATTTTTGTTTATATACTTCAAAGCTATATTGTTAGATGCATACAACTTTCAAATAGTTATAATCTTGTGATATATTGACCTTTTTCTCTTTATGAAATATCACTCAATCTTTAGTAATGCTTCCTATCAAAAAGTCTTCTTTGTTTAATATTAGTATAGTTATATCACCTTTATTTTAATTAGTGTTTGCATGATGTATCATTTTCTAGACTTTTAATAAAAACTTCTGTGTCATTATTTAATGTGTATCTCTTGAAAGCAGGAAACAGTTGGCTTTTGGTTTTATTTTCATGCTGAAAATCTTAGTTTTTACATTGGAGTATTTAACTCATTTATGTTTAATGGAATTACTAATATATTTGGGTTTATGTGAACTTAGCATTTGTTCTACCTGTTTTACTCTTCTTTTTCCCTTTTTTATCACTTGTTTCCTTTTGGCTTAATTAAGTATTTTGTAATTATTCTAAACAACTTATTGGTTATATACTTCTTAACTATTTCTTTAGTGGTTACACTGGAGATTATTACATTTAGTCTTGAGTTATTGATGTCTAATATAAATTAGCATTTAACACATAGTGCTAGAACCTTAGAACATATAAGCCCCATTTACCATTGGTGTATATGTTGTCAAGCATTTTAATTTTACATAACTCTAAAGCCCCTCAAGACAGAATTAGTATTAATAGTAGTGCTAATGTTTTTCACATACATTTGCCTTGTCTGGTGCTCTTAATTTTTTCTTACACTCTGTATTTGCTCCTGGGATCATTTTACTTTTTCCTAAAGAATGCCCTTTAGTATTTCTTGTAGTACAGGTCTCCTGACAATGAATTTCTTCTTTCTTTGTCTGGAAATGTCTTTATTTTGCCTTCACTTTTGAAGAGCACTTTTTCTCTCTTCTCAGCTGCTGCTCTGGCCTAGGGCAGACACTTCATGCCTCAGGCCCTGTGCTGCCCCCTGGTAATGCTGTAGGTCGAGTATGCGAACATAGGCAGAGTTTCCTAAGAGATATGTCACTGAAATTTGTTATCTCTAAGCATGTGGTCATATCCCTTTATGGCTTATGAAAATGTATCTGTTCAGTGGAATTAACTACACTGGCTACCTATAACCGGTTTATCTCAACATTTTGGGGGTTTTCTTCTTACATTTGCACATATCTCCTGCATTAGATTTAAACTCAAGTGTGAAGTTCATTCAGGCTAGGTCAGTGTTTTCTGGGTTCAATATTCTGTATACAACCTTCATAATTCTTTTCCACATCTATCTGCCACTTACATTATTTACTTAAGTGTTTTTTTTTTTGTATTTTACTGTACCTTTTTTATGTTTAGGTACACAAATATTCACTGTTGTGCCACAACTGCCCACAGCATCCAATACAGTAACATGCTGTACAGGTGTGCAGCCTAGGAGCAGACTATACCGCATAGCCTAGGTGTATATAGTAGGCCATACCGCCTAGGCTTGTGTATGGAATCGCCTGACAATCTATTTCCATCATTAAGGGACATAGAACTGCATTCTCTTATTTGGACAATGAGTAAATGTGTCAGGACCAACAATCACCAGCTGCCCAACTACCAAACAATTATGTTTCCAAAATCTCTTCATGTCGATTTCTCCCGAAGAGCAATTGAATTGCCCTACATGTGCCACTCATGACAAAAGCCCTTTTCACCTAAGATTCGCTTTGAATTCATTTTCTTTTTCTTAAATGAACGCATTTTAAAAGACTCTTGATATCACTATCACAAATTGAAAATCAGTGCCACTTGTCAAAATCATGGTAAAAATAAAAATAGTGAAAATAAAACACTTCTATTAAATGTTACAAAGAGACCATTGCCTACAGAAGACTCGGAGCCCCAGGCCTGCTCTCTATTAAAATAAACAACAGTTAGAGAGGCTTCAAAGCCAACATAAGCTGAACTATTGTCCTTGATATAATTTTAAAAACCGTGAAAGAGAATAAAAAACGGAGTGATTTCTTCATTATGTGATTCCATCTTCTTTAATGATTTGCCAGCATACCTGCTAAAGGCATCTCATGCATCACAATTTAGGACACACTGGGTTGGATCATCTCCGATGTCTCTTTGAACTTGCAGCATCTGTGACGTTACTAATATTTTTCCTTCCAAGTGTTTTTGTATTTCCTCCCTCAGTTCTCACTCGTGCAAGCTGTCCTGGACCTGCACCTTATATACAAATGTTCCTTCCTACCAATGATCACCTCCACTCTGAGTGCTGAACGTCTCTATAAAAAAAACTTGGGAATTGTATGTAAGAAATAGAAAAATGGAGAAAATTGTGAAAAGTAGGAAGTGATTGGGAGACAGTGACTGAGACAAAAGGCACCCTGTGTCCTTGAGCTAGAACAATCTATTTTCCCAAATATTTTTTCTCTTCCTTGCACTTCCCATTTGAGGTTTATTTGGGTTAAAATAAGGATATTCTCCTAAAAAGACAGGTATCTCTAGGAGGATTAAGTGGCCACAACTACCCACACTTTAAACACTTAAATTAATCTAATCAGCTTGTTTATTTCCTTGATACTGGAGACTGCCTACATTAAAAGAAAGGGAATGAAATAATTTTGATGAGTAGTATATTTTAGGGGCCTGGGTAGCATAAGAGGAGAGAGGGTTGGTTGGGAGGTCATGGAGAGGTAGAGGAGAAATAATACAGGAAGGTGACAGAGTCCCTCCAAAAAAGTTTAGCATAGTTTAACATTTTCTCTTTTTCCTCTTCTTCTCCCTCTATTCCCTTAATTCCTGCTCCAGAGATCTAGAACTCAAGTTAGCATAGAAAATGATACAGTTCAGCTGGTTTTTAGATTAAGTCAACCTTTATAGGCTAGGACGCTCCCCACCATTAGTAAAATTGCTTCTAAGGGAACAACAGATTCACTGAGTTCCGTGGCACAGTTATTTGGTAACCTGAGAACAGTCTGTACAGTACTATACATACAACTGGTAACTAAGCAATGCTGTTGGATCCCTTTGCCTTTGTAAATCTCCAGTGGGACAGAAAAATGCCAAGAAGATAGTTAGTACAGAAATAGATTTCCCCAAGAAAATGGTTCAATTTTAAATAAAGTGTTCCTGTGCCATTTAGGAATATATAACCTATTAATATATTAGGTTTCCTATCAAGTGCAATAGTTCTACTGATGACTTTTGAGCAGGTTCTAGGCTAATGTTTTTCAAACTATTGGTGGTGTTTCTTTATCTTTCCTCCCCCCACCCTTCCTCCTCCTCCTTCTCCTTCTCCATCTTGTTGTTCTTCATCTCTGATCTGTGGTAGAATCCTAGAATGCAGTTTGTGCCACATGTGGCTCACAGTCTGACAACACCCAAACTGATCTCTTAACTTTATTTAACAAGACAACTCCTCTAATCTTGAGCTTGGATGTTCTGGAAATGTCAAATTTCTGTAAAAGTATCTAAACATTCTTAATTTCTGGGCTTATTTTATTGAAGACTGGTGGAAAAAGTGTGCAGACCATACTTCGAATATATTGGTGTGGCCAGTGCACTCTGAGTGTTCCTCTTATGAAAGGACAAGACCCCTGCAGCGAGTCCTTTTATTGACTTGGGCTTAATGTAATCTAATGGCGCAGTCCATGGACAGAAATAATCTGAGAATTATTGATTTGTAACATAAATTTGCCGAGTCACTTGGCATACTCCTGTTGCTATTCTCATTCTTCTCAATTGCGCCAGAAAATTAGGAGCCTAGAAAATTCGGAGATCTTCTTATAGTTGTTCTCAATTATTATAAAGTTTATATTATGTAAGCATAAATGTGAAAGACTCTTTGAAGCACTTTCTCACTGTTAGGCTAGGTTATGCTGCAGTAACAAATGACTTCTGCGCTGGGCGCGGTGGCTCACACCTGTAATCTTAATACTCTGAGAGGTCAAAGCGGGAGAATCGCTTGAGGTCAGGAGTTCGAGAACAGCCTGAACAAACACAAGACTCTGGCTCTATCAAAAATAGAAAAAATTAGCTGGCTGTGGTGGTGACTGCCTGGGTGGCAGTCCCAGCTACTCGGGAGGCTGAGGCAGGAGGATCACTTGAGCCTAGGCGTTTGAGGTTGCAGTGAGCTATGATCACGCCATTGCACTCTACCCACGACGACAAAGTGAAACTCAGTCTCAAAAAGATACAAACAAAAACAAACAAACAAACAAAAAACAAATGACCTCTGAAATCTCAGCGCCTTACAACAAACACTTATTTCTTGTTCATGCCATGTGTCCATCAGGGGTCAGTGTCGGCTCAGCTCCACTTTGTCTTATTTTAGGACCCACGCTGAGGGAGTGGTCCTAGTTGGGACACTGCTGATACTGTGCTGAAGGAAAAGAGAAGGTGGTAGCCATACTAGCTCGCAAAGCTTGGCTCCAAAGTGCACACTGTACTTTCTCTCATGTCTCATTGGCCACAGCGAGTCACAGGACCGAGCCTGAAGCTACGGAGGCAGGAATGTGTAGCCGCTTATCGGGAAGAGCGTGAGAGGTGGGACAGCAAAGAATCCAGAACCTGGTAACACCTACCACGCCCATTGTAAACACGGGTGAGAGATGAGGAAAGAGTAGAGAGTCATTTCAAAATGTGAGGAATCTATTTCATAACCAAGAAAGATGAAATTTCTTTTGTTAATTTCAATACCAATTTGTGAACATTTTATGCTGTTTTTAAGGCTCTGTGAGATGAATTGATGAAGCGTCATAAATGGAAAATGTATCCCCTGTGTAAGAATTACAGATGGTTTATATTAAAAAGAGAAACATGGGAATTTATCCTTCACTCTGGAGTATTTAAGGCTGACATACAAATAAGCATGATTATAAAGTCAACACAAATGAGAATAGAGTCCAATCTGATACTAACACAACTTGTGCCTAAGGTTTCAAACTTTAAAGTCTTTTTTTTTTCATGCATGAAACGAAGTTTATTGAGGGAGGGCAAAATGGGTTTACAGAGCAAGAGCAAGATACATTTGCCACAGATGACCAACGGGCCCCCCCATCATAACAAAGGGGCCTCAAACTTTAACTTCTTTTATCCTGATTTGCATGGTTCACTTAGAAGGTGAGTGTATCACAGAAAAAGGGTAATATATTCATGCTCTGAGATTTGTCAGAGAATTCCTCATTTGGTAAAATAAGACAGGACATCTCCAGCTCCCAGAGACATCAGACTGGCCTTAGTAGTCCTTAAAAATTCTTAACTCTCTGTGGATGGGAACAAAATTCCCTCACACCTTTCTTCAGATAGGGCTTATTTTGGTATCAAAGAATTAACAAGCCTCCTTAAGTACCTAACACACAGCCAAGGAGTAATTGGGCTCATTTGGGGTTCGAGCTCTTCAAGATCTCTTTTTGTTTTAAAAACACTTCAGATTTGAAATGCCTTGTCAAAACTAGAAAGAAAGAGCAAGGACAAATCCCCACGACATGCAACATGTAGAAGGAAAAAAGGAAAGAAAACTTCGTTTGCTTCTTTCTTCTCCCTCCTTGCCAATGGTTTCTTATTTTTCTTTCCAGATTTATATTGCTTCTACTTTAAGCTCCTCTTGGGATGGCTTTTTCTACTTTCTGTTTTATGAGATGTTGACAAAACATTTTTCTATGAGCTCCCCACATTTAAACTCAGGGGAAAAAATTGTGTTGTTCCAGCACTAGCTAGAATATCCAGCTACACTCGTTGTCATATATGGCTTCTTCCTGGGACACAGTGCAGCCAGGGAGTGTGGCTAGAGAAGTGCCACGTGGGTGTGGACTTCGATTTTGAACATGATGGTAACCCACTGTGCTTGTAAGGAAGTTACAGTGTATGCAGAGTTCATTCACCATGTTCTTTCGTTTGATCTGATTTCGATACCAGTTCTGTGAAACTAGGATTTCAACCCTATTTTATAATTAAATATTAAATGGCTCATATTGGTAATCCCAGCACTTTGGGAGACCAAGGCAGGAGTACTGGTTGAGGCCAGGAGTTCAAGACCAGCCTGGGAAACATAGTGAGACCTTGTCTCTACAAAAAAATTTAAAAAAAAATAGCCAGTCATGGTGGTACACATCCATAGTCCCAGCTATTCAGGAGCTGAGGCAGGAGGGTCACTTGAGCCCAGGAGTTTGAGGCTACAGTGAGCTATGATTGTGCCACTACACTTTAGCCTGGGTGACAGAGAGAGACCCTCTCTTTAAAAACAAACAAACAAATAAATAAAAACTAAGTGATAAACCCAATGTAGGGTAGATCCATGGTGACCTCATCATCCTCTTCATAGGAACTGCCTCTTTTCTCCATCCACCTATATCTCAGGAATGCCCTTGATTTTATATGACAGCCTGAGGTTCCTGTTGACTGGTCCACCACCAAGAGCCACCAAATTGCCCTTTCCCGTGGTCTTAGTTGCTTGGTCTACAAATGGGCACCTGATCTGAACCAGGTTAATTAGTGTCTGTCTTCAGGATTTTTTAAACTGGAACTGAGAATTCAGCACTGCTTTGGTGGCACAAGCTTTTAGAGCATTTGTCTTTATAATTTCACTGAAGCAGCTCTTGTCATGGCCACCCATGGACCCCATGTGGTCATATCCAGTAATCAATTCTCAGATCTCATTTTTCTATATCATTCAGTAGCATTTAGCACAGTTGATCCCTTCCTCCTCCACTTTCTGCAGGTGGCTTCTGGGGCACCACTCTCTCTTGGTTCACCCCCTACCTAATAGACTATTCCTTCTCCATTTCCTTTGTAGGGTTGTTCCCAGCTTCCCAATCTTCAAAGGCTGGGGAGCTCCAGGGTTGAGTTTTCATACCTATTGTATCCTCTATCTACCTGTGGCTATCTTTGATTCTCTCTTTTTCTTATATCCAATACTTCAGCATATAATGTTGACAACTTTCAAAATATATTCAGTATATGGCCACTACACACCAACTTTACCACCTGGTCCAAGCCTCATTGTGTCTTAAAAGGATTATTCAGAAGGCCTCCTACTCTCCCTCCTCCTTGCCCTCCTACGCACAGCAGCCAGAGTGGGTCTACTAAAACATAGCTCAGGCCATGGTACTGCTAAGCTCAATATTTTCCATGATTTGCCATTCCAAAGTGAAAGCCCCAATCCTAACAATTATCTAGGATCTATATGGTCTGTCCATTGCTATCTTTCTGATCCTGCCTCTTAGCACTCTTCCCGTCTCCCATGTCTACTCCAGCACACTGATCTCCTTGCTTGTCCTCGAACATGTTAACATGTTCCCACTTTAGGGTCTTTGTATTTGCTGTTCCACCAAATATATTTATTACTTCCTCACAAATGTTTTCCCTTGTTCAGATATCACCAAATATCAGAAAGCTTTCCCTGGCCACCTTTTATAAAACCTTACACACCCCTTCCACCACCATCACCACCCCAACTTGGCACTCCCTTGCTCCTTATGCTGGTTATTTTTCTCCATAGCCGTTAACACTACCTGGCATGTTATTTGTGCATTCGTTTATTGTGGGACTCTCTCCCCTCCACTAGAACATGAGCTCCCTGAGGGCAGACTTTTTCCTTGTCACTACTATGTCCCTAGAACCTAGAACGGTACCAGCGATGCAGGTGGGCTCAAAAACAATAGCTCATTGGATGAATAAGTTAATGTAATCTTCTAGAGCTGCAGGAGCTATGTTTTCTACCAAGCAGAGAAACCAGTCTGCAATAAGAGAGAACAAAACTGGCATGACAGGAGGAGCAGAGACTGGACTGAGTTGGAGTCCCTGATTTTTCCTGGTGCTCAGATGCATTCCTGCTCCGCTGCAGCTTGGCAGCTCAATCCTTCCATCAAGCTTATGAATCTTTTGTGTTTAAGCAGCTTGGAGTGGAGTTTCTAGCACAGTCCTATCAAGTACACCAGGGTCATCTATGCAGAAGGAATTACAGTAAGGGCCAGAACCCAGGCCTGGGATTTTTAACCTAGCATCATGCTGCAGTTGCTGCAGTGTAAAGTCCTCCTGTGGTTACAGGGCTCAAAGATGAATATGCCCAAACTCACCCAAAACAAGGCCACACAGGGTGTTAAGGGTGGATGATGTTCTGCCACAGCCTGCTAAATATTTGCTTTCCTTCTTCCAGAGTGTATGATCAATTTACTTATAAATGCAAGCACATTTTATTGTGCTTTGCTTCATTTTGCTTCACAGATATTGCATTTTTTACAAATTGAAAGTTTCTCACAACCCTGAGTAGAGCAAATCCATCAGTGCCTTTTTTCCAACAGCACGTGCTCCCATTGTGCCTCTCTGTCACATTTAGGTAATTCTTGCAATATTTCAAACTTCTTTATTGTTACATCTGTTATGGTGATCTGTGATCAGTGACCTTTGATGTTACTATTGTAACTGTTTGGGCCTCCATGAACCACATCCATATAAGGCAGCAAGCTTAATTGATAAATGTTGTGCATATGCTGACTGCTCTACTGATCAACCATTCCCGTCTCTCTCCCTCTCCTTGGGCCTCCCCATTCCTGAGACACAATATTGAAATTAAGTCATTTAATAACTTTATAATGGCCTCTAAGGGTTCAACTGAAAGGAAGAGTGGCAAGTCTTTCACTTTAAAGCAAAAGCTAGAAATGATTTAAGCTTAGTGAGGAAGTCATGTCAAAAGCCAAGACGGGCTAAAAGCTAGGCCTCTTGCATCAGTTTGCCAAGTTGTGAATGCAAAGGAAAAGTCCTTGAAGGAAATTAAAAGTGCTACTCCAGTGAACACGCAAATGATAAGAAGGTGAAACAGTCTTATTGTTGATATGGAGAACGTTTTAACGGTCTGGGTAGAAGATCAAACCATTAACAACTTTCCCTTAAGTCAAAACCTAATCCAGAGTAAGGCCCCAATTCTCTTCAATTCTGTGAAGGCTGAGAGAGGTGTTGAAGCTGCAGAAGAAAAGTTTGAAGCTAGCAGAGGTTCATGATGTTCAAGGAAAGAATCCATCTCTGTGACATGAAAAGACAAAGTGAAGGAGCAAGTGCTGATGTAGAAGCTGCAGCAAGTTATCCGGAAGATCCAGCTAAGATCATTGATGAAAGTGGCTACACCAAACAACAGATTTTCAATGTAGACAAAATAGCTTTCCATTAAAAGAAGAAGCCATGCAGGACTTTCATAACTAGAGAGGAAAATGCTTGGCTCCAAAGCTTCAAAGGACAGGCCGACTCTCTTGTTAGGGGCTGATGCAGCTGGTGACTTTAAGTTGAAGCCAATGCTCATTTATTGTTCTGAAAATCTTAGGGCCCTTAAGAATTATGCTAAATCTACTCTGCCTGTGCTCTACAAATGCAATAACAAAGCCTGCATGACAGAACATCTGTTTATAGCATGGTTTAGTGAATATTCAAAGCCCACTTTGAGATCTACTGCTCAGAAAAGAAAGATTCCTTTCAAAATATTACTGCTCGTTGACAATGCTCCTTGCCACCTAGGAGCTCTGATGAAGATATAATACAAGGAGATTAACGTAATTTTCATGCCTGCTAACACAACATCCATTCTTCAGCCCATGATTAAGGAGCAATTTCAACTGTCAAGTCTTATTATTTAAGAAATACATTTTGTAAGGCTATAGCTGGCATAGACAGTGACTACTCTGA
Organism: Lepilemur ruficaudatus; assembly: GCA_963574885.1. NCBI lineage: Eukaryota > Metazoa > Chordata > Mammalia > Primates > Lepilemuridae > Lepilemur > Lepilemur ruficaudatus. The sequence continues at coordinate 24,487 of CAUYRT010019276.1, forward strand.
TGGGTCTGGACAAAGTAAATTTGTGGAAAGGATTCACCATTCTAGATACCGTTAAGAACATTGTGGTTCATGGAAGGAGGTAAAAGTGTCAACATTAACAGGAGTTTGAAAGAAGTTGATTCCAACCCTCATGGATGACTCTGACGGGTTCAATGGAGGCAGTCACTGCAGATGTGATGAAAACAGCAAGACCTAGAATTAAAAGTGGATTCCAAAGATATGGCCAAATTGCTGCAATCTCATGATAAAACTTGGAAATGAGGAAATGATGCTTATGGATGAGCAAAGAAAGTGGTTTTTAAAGATGGAATCTACTCCTGGTGAAGATGCTGTGAACGTAATTGAAATGACAACAAAGGATATAGAATATTATATAAACTTTGTTGACAACACCGTGGCAGAGTTTCAGAGGATTGACTCCAATTTTGAAAGAAGTTCTGCTGTAGGTAAAATGCTATCACACAGCATCACATTGGGGTTATAATTTGCATTCCCTGAGCACTAGTGATACTGAGTATTTTCCATGTGTGTTTTGGTCATTTGTCTAACTTCTTTTGAAAAACTCCTGTTCATGTCTTTGGCCCACTTTTCACTGGGGTTATTTGTTTTCTTCTTGCTGAGTTGAGTTGTTTGTAGATCATGGGTATTAGCCCTTTGCTAGATGTATAGTTTGTGAATATTTTCACCCATTCTGTAGGTTGTTTATTTATTCTGCCGATTATTTCCTTTGCTGTTCAGTAGATTTTTAATTAAGCCCTGTTTATTTATTTATTTTTGTTATTACTCTATTTGCCTTTGGGGTCTTGGTCATAAATTCTTTGCCTAGGCTAATGTCTAGAAGAATTTTTCTTAAATTTTCTTCTAGAATTTTTATGGTTTCATGCCTTACATTTAAGTCTTTTATCCATCTTGAATTAATTTTTGTATACGGCAAGAGATAGGGGTCCTGTTTCATTCTTCTGCATGTGGCTATCCAGTTTTCCCAGCACCATTTATTCAATAGGTCATCCTTTCCCCAGTGTATGTTGTTGTCTGCTTTGTCAAAGATCAGTTGATTCTGGTGGTTTTCTTTCTGGTTTCTCTATTCAGTTCCATTGGTCTATGTCTCTACTTTAATACTAGTACTGCACTGATTTGGTATAATTTGAAGTCAGGTAATGTGATGCCTCTAGATTTGTTCTTTTTGCCTAAGATTGCTGTGGCTATTCAGGCTCTTTTTGTGTTCCAAAATGAAGTGTAGAATTATATCTTTTAGTTCTAAACCACAATGAGACACCATTTTACCCCTGTCAGAATGGCCATTATTAAAAAATCAAAAAACAATAGACACTGGCATGTATATAGAGAGAAAGGAATGCTTATACACTGTTGGTTGGACTGCTAATTAGTACAACCTTTATGGAAAACAGTATGGAGATTCTTCCAAGAAATAAATGTAGACCTACCATTTAATCTAGCAATCCCACTACTGGTTATCTACCCAAAGGAAAAGAAGTCATTTTATCAAAAATACACTTGTATTTGAATGTTTATTGCAGCTCAATTCATAATTGCAAAGATGTGGAATCAACCTAAGTGCCCATCAATTCATGAGTGGATAAAGAAAATGTGGCATATATTTATACCATGGAGTACCACTTAGCCATAAAAGGAAACAAAATGATGTCTTTGGCAGCAACTCAAATTGGAACTGGAGACCATTATCCTAAGTGTAGTATCTCAGCAATGGAAAAACAAACACCACATGTACTCTCTAATAATTGGGAGCTAAATGATGGGCACACATGGGTACAAAGAGATGTAAAGGACATTGGAAACCAAGAAGAGGGGAGGGTGGGAGAGGGTGAAAGATAAAACTTATTTACCAGGTACAATGAATACTATTCTGGTGACATACAGTACACTAAAAGCCCCAACTTAAGCATTATACAAGGTATCCGTGAAACAAAAACATTTGTACTCCCCTAATATTTTGAACCCCTCCCCCAAAACAGCATTGCATGCTGCAAAGAAATCTGCTGTGAGAGAAAGAGCCAATGGATGCAGCAAGCATCATTGTCTTATTTTAAGAAACCGCCACAGCCACCCCTTCCTTCAGCAACCACCACCCTCATCAGCCAGCAGCCTTTAACATTGAGGCAAGACCTTCCACCAGCAAAAAGATTATGACCTGCTGAAGGATCAGATAGTTGTTAGCATTTTTTGGCAGTAAAGTATTTTAAAATTAAGATATGCACATTTTAAAAGATGTAATAGCTATTGCACACTTAATAGATTACAGTATAGTGTAAACATAACTTTTGTATGCACTGGGAAACCAAAAAATTTATGTGACTTGCTTTAGTTGTCATATTCACTTTATTGTGGTGGTTTAGAACTGAGCCCACCATATCTCTGAGGTATGCCTTTCAGGATCTGGAAAGAAACAACCAACACATTATCCCTGAGTACCTCATTATTGATCACTTCATGAAGATACTAAGAATACACGTTTTTTTCCTTGAAAAATTAATTGCATAAATGACTGGAGAAAGTCTACAATGTTAGGCTTGGAAAGAATGTTAGAGACAACTTCATTCACCCAGAGAAATGATATGATCCAACCAGAATACCTTGTTTCGTGACAGTGCTAGAATTAGAATCCTAAGATCCCAGGTCAGTTTAACCCTCAATAGAGGCTCTCTTTACACACAAGATGCCTATTTTCTTTTTCCTTTCTTCCTTGTCCTTTTATTCCTATCAGGTTCTCTGAGGTTACAGCCACATAATTCTACTATTAACAGTAATCTCTCCATCAATAACTGGTAGAAAATACTATTTAGTTGTCTACAAAGAGGGTGGTGACACATTTTAAGTGAACTCTGAATAACTGAAGACCAGAAGATGGAAGGCAATTCCACACTAGCTGTGAATTAAATACAATCAATCCAAATTCAGCAATTTATGGGCTCATTCATGTGAAAGAATAATAACTTTAGAATATGCCGCAAAGGCAGGTTTAAGGCTCATCATGAGTAGTCTTTTTTTATATTTCTACTTTATAATGAAAAATCGATTATTATCTTGCAGCTAAACTCTATTTTGCCCTATCTGCCCAGGACTCTGGAAAAACGTATAAATTATGTGGTGAAGCAGAAAAACACTAAGCACTGCTAAATTCTTGATAGTTTTGGGAAGGTGAATGGTATAAGAATAAGAAATAAGAATAAGAAAGCGCTAAAACAAAAATTAAGGAAAATAAAATAAGAAAATATGGAATTTACAAAGGCAGTTTGTGAGGGCATATATGTATGTATGTGTGTATGTGTATATGTGTGTATGTACAATTCTAGATTATAGGAAATCAAAGTTTCTATTACTTCAGGGTGACGGCAAAGGAATGCATCACCTTCAACGATATGTTCTTTCTTGAGCAACCCCATTCATTTTGAAATCATAAGAGAAAGAACCTAATTGGCCCCGCCTGGAACACATAATACTCACCAGAGGAGAGCAAGATACATTCCCTGCAATTGGGGAAAGGTAGCTCCTCAAAACAGAAATGGAGATGCATTTACCAAATAAGAGATGCATGCTGGAAAGGGTGAAATAACAGGTGTCCACTACTGTCCTCTAGATTTCCCCTTTGCTTTCTTTCCCATGCTATTATATATTGGGAAACAGCAAGGTGTAGGCAAAGAAACCTGCACTTGGATTTAAAGACTTGGATTTGAACTTCAGCTCTCAATAACCTTGGACAAGTTATATATAACCTTTTGGGGCTTTATTTTCTTCATCTGTAAACTTAGAGAGCTTTAGTATATTATTGCAAAGATTTCTTCCTGCTTTGGATGATAAGAATTTATTATGCAAACCTGGGTGCTGTCCATGGTTCTGCCAATTTACAGTGAAAATTTGATAACTGTACCTCAGAGACTTTAGTGTTTATCCTGGTTAACAGCAGGATTCCGAAGGCAGGAACCCAAATAGCCATTCATTTGGGGGCAACAAGGGGGTGTGGAAGAAATCTTGGTCCAGGAATTGAGGGATGTAGTGCAATGCTCATCTGTGCTTTTGTCTGTGTGGCATTAAATGACCCTTCTCCGGTTAACAGCACCAGGATTTTCCTTTGGAAAATCATCCCTCTTCAGTCTATGTGATTTAAGAAGGGCTGACCTCCTCCCCATTTCTCCCCTGCCCCCTTTACCCCTCATTGCTGCAGTGTGGGATTGTAGTTCTGTACACAATTCCAAACTGGGCTGACTAAAGCTAATGAAAGTCAGCCCTGGGATTTAAGCTGGAATTATTTTTAAAACTAACTCTCCCTCCCTCCCTTCCTCTCTCCCTTCCTTCCTTCTTTCCTCCCTCCCTCCCTCTCGTCCTTCCTTCCTTCCTCACAATCTGGCCCTGTCACCCAGGCTGGAAGCAGTGATGCAGGCACAGCTCGCTGTGGCCTTGAACTCCTGGGCTCAGGTGATCCCCCTGCCTCAGCCTCTTGAATAGCTGGGACTACAGGCATGCACTACAACACCAGGGTAATTTTTTAATTTTTTCTAGAGATGAGATCTCACTATGTTTCTCAGGCTGGTCTCAAACTCCTGGGCTCAAGCAATCTCCCCACCTTGGCCTCCCAAAGAAGGCCTGTCAGACATTCGTGACCTTCCACGACCCTGCTCAAGTAGTCACTAATTTAGTTTGGTATGGATTTGTATCCATAATCCTTCTTTTGGTACAGCACCCTGTCTATTCTTTGAGGAACAATTTGTTCCCCAATTCATGTGGTCTTGGTAAGACTGTCAGTCAAGGTAGCCAACCACCCTCCCTCTCCAGACGATCAAGACTTCAAGGGGAATGTGGATCCTGAGTGACACAAGCTTGAAAAAACAGTTGTAGCTGATTCCTTCTTTATGAATAGTGAACAATGAGCAAATTTTTAAAAACGTTTATTTTGGAATAATTACAGACTTACAGAAGATTTGCAAGAATAGGACAAAAATTCTTAGATACCCTTTACCCAAATTTCCTAAATGTTAACATTTTGCCATTTCCCTTTTTATTTTCTGACTACAAAGACCCGGAAGAGATTACCACTTCTATTTTGATCGATGTCTCTCTTTCTCTGTCTTGTCCATGTACCTCTATTTGTCTGTGTATCTATTTATTTGTCAATTATCTATCTCTCTATTTCCATCATTTTCTTTATTCTTTATCTTTTTCTTTTCCCTAGGGCATTCATATCTACATCTATCTCCCTATCATCATCTATCTATCTATCTATCTGATTTTTCTGAAAAATTTGATAGTAAGATATAGACAAAACACTTCTTCAACTTTAAAGATGTTAGTATGTACTTCTTAAAAACAAGGCCAATCTCTTATATAACTACAGAATAAGTATCAAAATTAGGGAATTAAGACTTATACAATACTCTTATGTAATCCATAGATTATATTCAAATCTTGCTCATTTTCTCAGTGATATTCATTACATAGCGCCTTATTCTGATGATGGTTCTCTAAAGAGGCATCATCATTAGTTTTGTCTCCAAAGAAACTTGGAATCGCCCTGATTTCCTGCCTTTCATATGGCCTGGTGGTTCAACATTTCCTTTGAATTTCTGAGTCAGAAAGTGTAGAAGAGAGCTGTGTTTAGCAAACATGCTATATGCACTCCTACATCTCCCAGACTCCCTATGTTTAGGTGGGGCCATATTATTAGTGTCGGCCAATGAGCTGCAAGGGAAAGCGACATGTACCTAAGAGTGGTTGTGAATGCTCTGGCTTACACTCTACTTTGATAATCCTAGATCCCCAACTCACCAAATGCAGGAGAGTAGTTCTAAAGAGTTGTCACCACAATGTTAGACATTATAGGAATGAAAATATAAATATTTCTGTCTTAAACCATAAGATTAAGGGATTGATTTGTTACCACAAAATAGCTTAGTTTATCTGAACCAAAACACCTAATATCCCTCCAACATTCTTCCTTTGATGTAAGTTAGCTAGTATTTTTTTTATTGGTTCATGCAATTAAAGAACCCTAAAGGCATACACTATGGTTACTGTAACAGTTCCCAGATGATTTCCTTGCTATCTCTGTCTCTGCCCACTCTAATCCAACTTTCAAACTTCTGCCAGAGTAACTTTCAGAGAACTCAGGAGGGATCAATCTCCTGCTCTCCACTATTTACTGTGTGACGTGAACTCAAGATCCTTCCTAACCTGGTTAAATCTATCTTCCCCACTACTTTTACCCTCCTTATCATCTTTTCTATAGGCATACATTGCTACTCTCTTTTTCTCCAGCACATTCTATTCTTTCTGTGTTCTGATTGTTTGACCATGTTGTTCCTTACCCCAGGAGAGATAACCCCCTGCCCCATTTCCGTCTAATAACAACCTGTGTTTTCTATAAGACCACTTCAAATATACTCGTTGAGTCTTCTCTGGTTTCCTAAACTGTGATTCACTTCTCTTTTTCTTTGTCCCTATTTCACTGTTTAAACCTCTTGGCACATATTTACTTTAATTTTAGTTTTTGTGTACCTAGTTATCTTTTCTGCGTAAGCTTTTTGAAATAAGGAGCAAAGTTGTGTTAATCTCTGTATCTCTCAGCTTCTCATCACTAGCTTAGGGCATTGCATATAGTTAAAGGCCAATAAAGATTTCTTGCTGGTTATTGTTTCCATCTATGGTCACAAAGTTTCAGTAACTCCTCCTGTTGCCCTGACTAGGCTCCGACCAGCAGGTAGAAGACGATGAGATATTATGCAAAGAGAGAGGCTGGGCAGACTGCTGTGGGTTTATACCCCAGTCTACTACTTACTAACTATCTGATTACTTAACTATGGTGAACCTCATTTTCTCCCCATGAGTTAAGAATGATCATATTTAACTTGCAAGGCATCACACACAGGATGTTGGGGTACCAAGGAAAAATAATCACATTCCTTGGCCCCGCCTACTCAGAAATCAGGCAGGGAAACTGAACTCTCGGCACCAGTTATTTGAAGGTTAGCCATTTGGTAAAAGTGGTATTTAAACTAAAATGCAAACTACTCTGCATACTCTGGGAATTATAAACTAGTTGAGGTACTTCTATTTATAGCTTTTTTTTTTTTTCAAAATTTCCTTTCCTTGCACACATTCATGGCAACAGATTTCATGAAGAACCAGTATGGTCTCCTGATTTTGAACTTTTGCTCATTAGGACAAAGAAAGAAAAGACATTTTAAAAATGAAAATGAAACATGCACTTCTTGACTGAAGCAGATTTGTTGGGAGGCAGTTTTTACAGAGATCGGAAAGTTACATTAACCCAAGTATAGATGTTACTAATGGGACATGTCTTCCAGACTATTAACATTTACAAAAATTGATCAAGCATTATGGCAAAAAGGAAAACTCATTACAATCTCAAATGTAGAAACCTTCAGGCTACATTCTCTAAATTATGAATTATGATAGAAAGATAATATTTTAAAACCTAATCACTTGGGATTTTAAAAGTACAGTAAAAGCAACAATCTTTCAAATAATTCTTAAAAGAATGTGGAAAATAACTCTCAGTGGGTGAGGTCCCATATAGAAGCTATATGGCTTCATAATCAACATTTTTGTGTGTATAATCCAGATAGGCTAGGTTGCAGTGACAAACAATTCCAAAATATCTATGTCTTTATAAAACAAAAGATTATTTCTCCCTTAAGTTATATGGCCAAAGTAGGTTGGTAAAATTTATCATGGTCTTTCAGGGATCCAGGCTGTTGGAGACTTCAGTTCAATGCTTGTTGGTTGAATGATTCCATGATTGTTGAGTCAGGAATCAGGAGAACATAATGATTTTTATATAAGCTCTTAGAGTTTCTGCCCAGAAATGATCTAAGTTACTTTGACTTATAGTTTATTGTCTAAAGCAAATTATCTGGCCATACCTACTTCAAAGCAGGAGAGGACAAGCATTCCACCATGTGCCCAGAAGAGACTAGAAATATCTATAAATATCTTGAATGACAACCACAATGCACAAAAGAAAAAGCATTGAGGTGAAGTGGGGAGACCACTTAAAGATCCGACTACCTATAAGTTACTTTGGTAGCTGGCTCCGCTTTGAGAAGGGGCTCAACTTCTCTGCCATCAGATTATGAAGCTGATGAGACACTCTCAGCCACTATGCTCACAGGCGTGGGGTTGAGTTCTAGTTGCCTGCATAACTAGGCTGGCAGCTCTACTCGTATGAGTTTGTTAGGAATGGATTTGCCCCTGGGTTCTCAAGTCCTAGGCATGCACTAGATGAAAAGATCTCCAATCAATGAATAGACAAATGGGCATGGGGACTTAGCAGGAAGTCAGATTAAATCTGCAGCTGAAGAGATTGTCTTGGAAGACAATCAGCCTTAGGTTGGAACAGGGAACAAGGACTCATAGGAGAGCTCTAAGGAGTTGACTTTAGCGACTAGCAACAGTCAAGGAAAGGTGGACTCCACTGAAGCACACATAGGACAGAAACAAACAGAGAAAAGTCACGTAAAAGGGAGCCAGGAAAAGAAGAATCAGAATATGGAACAGGCTGGTCTCAGCTGCTGAACAGATGGCTCAGCTCAGGAGACTGACTGCTTTCCATAACCTCATGTCAAAAGAAAAGGTAGAGTCACTTGAGTCCCTGGGGGGAAGTGTTCCCCATGAAGCCATCTATTGGGGAAAAAAATTTCAGCATCTCTTCCAGAAGATCAGCAATCTCATCTTGGATTCAAAGACCAGTCTAGAAGCAGAATGAGGTTCAGGAAGGCAGATCAGAAGTCTCTTCTGAGCAAGAATGAAGAGTTTAATTTCAATGCAACATTAGCTGAGATTCTGGTTAGGATAACAGGCATAAAACAAGCACTTGCAGTGCCACGAGGTAAATGAAATAAGATGTGCAAGGTATGGTAAGAATATAATGGATGGACATGTTGGGTGGTGGTGGTGTGGTGGAAAGACTGTTCTGGGACTGTTTCCTGGTGGAAATAATATCTGAGGTATTTCAGAATAAAAGAAAAGGAATTACGGCACAGAGGTTCATTGCAGGCATAGAGTATGTTATGAGCAAGGAGCAAGGGGAGCAGAGTGAGAACCAGGCATGTTTGCAACAGTTGGGGGTGTGTTTGTTGAAGCACAAGCTGTTCAGAGCAGTTGGAACCTAAGTACAGGCAAAAAGAGGTAGAAAATGAACTGGAGAAGGAAACAGGGACCAGATCATGAGATGCCTTTGACACCGTGAGAAAGAATTTGGATGTCTCCCTGTTGTCTTAATGCACTTGGGCTGCTATAACAAACTACCTTAGACTGGGAAATTTGTAAATAATAGCAATGTATTTCTCATGGCTCTGGAGGCTGGGAAATACAAGATCAAGGCATCAGCAGATTCAGTGTCTGGTGAAGGCTTGCTTTCTGCTTCATCAATGGTGCCTCTGGCTGCATCCTCACCTGGTGGAAGGGGGCAAGGGCACTCCCTTCAATCCCTCTTACAAGAGCAATAATCCCATTCATAACTTCATCACTTCCTCAAAGGCCCCACCTCTTAATACCACCACAATGGAGATTAGGTTTCGACATGAATTTTGGAGGAACAGAATCGACATAGCACCTGTAAATCAGAGGTCACAAATTGGTAAACCATGGGCTGATCTTGACTCTTGGATATTTTGTTTGGCAACATATTTTAGAAATTAAAATATCATTAAAAATTGGAAAATTTTACATATAAAAAAATTTAGATTTCTGGTATTTCTGGACAAAATAACATCTGACAGTCTGGGGCCTATACTCCAATATGGTGAAAATTACCTGGAGACAAATATTAGCTGTCCTCTCTGGGTAGGGCAGGTCCATTTCTAGTTCCCCACAGTCCCCACCATGCTCTACTGATTCCCCACTGGCAGCCTGCTTTCCTCTCTCCTCTTATCGTGTGTCTCTTATGGAGGAGAGAGTACCTGAAAAGGATTCAGACACCTGCGCTGGATGTCTTAGTTTCCCCCAACAAGCTGTATGTCCATCAGTAGGTCATTTGGTCCCTCTGGTCCTCTGTTTCCTCAGCTCCCAAATCCAGACTGCTTTGTTTCTAATGTCCCTTCCTGATCCATCACTGTATGATTCTATAATGAAAATAGTGATGAACAACTCTACAGCACTTTACAATTTTCAAAGATTTCATTTACATTTTTTAGAGCCTCCATGAAATAAATAATGTGTTCCTGATTGAACAGATGAATAAACTGAGGTCCAATGAGGCTAGAAAACAAATCCTGCACCTTTTCTCTTACACCTCACTGCACCACTCGGCTGTGCTTGAATTTTCCTCTTTCTAAATTCCCCAGGGTTGATGTATAATGATTAGAATAATGAAATGCAACCAACCAGCAGGTTTGAGATAAAATGTATGAGATGTAACTCCAAGGCAATAGGAGAGATTCTATGTGAAAAACAAAAAAAATAGTCTTATATATATTTTTAACCCTCATGTTTCTTATAAGATGTTTTGGCAAGAAGGAGCTAAACTGAGCCTATAGAAGGTTTTTCACTTACCTCTTTTCAGATAACTTATCCAAGCATGAAATCTTTAAAGCAATTTTGTAATCAAGTCTGAAAACAAATTTTCAATCCTCAGATGCATTAAAGCCTTGAGTAGTTAGGGAGAGAGAGTGTGTGTAGGTGGCAAATGCAATGCATTACATCCATATACACCAGGGGGCTTGGCTCTTACATGTTTATCTGAAGGGAGAGGAAGCCAGACTTCTAATGGTGGACTGGCTTGCTTTCTTCATGAAAACAACAAAGTAATCAGCATACCAGACCTACGAAGTCAATTCCAGCAACTGGATGTCTTGCTTCATATACAGGTGAGTATGAAGTTGTTGGAATACAAAAGAATTCAGGATATACAGTGGAATTACCAGGACTCTGGCTTCATGATTCACAGAGGACACACAGACCAGAGCCAAGAGCTCATCATTCTGTTCATTCAGGAAAAGTGTGTGAACTGAAGAAAATTGAGATAACGATACTAACTAACCCAGACAGAAAGGCTAGAAAACAAGCAAGCTTGGCATGTGATTACACATTACCTCTGATGGGGGGACAGAAAGACACTGCTTAGGTATCTTTATTATCATGTACAAGAAACATAGTAATTATTATGATGCTCTTGTGAATTAAGATAAGTGGTGCATATTATTTTGTAGAAGAGCCTTTTTATGTTTGAGATGCTGATTAGTAGTGTCCTGAACTGAATGAAAACTTGGGTCACATTTCAGACAAATAAGTCCTTTCACTTTCTCCCTGTCATCCCTCCAGTGATCGCCTGCCAGATCAAGAGATTTCTTTTCTTTCGACCATGATCTCATCCTTTAAAGGGCTCCACCTCTGTAGTGAATCACCAAAACATCACTCAGCCCTGAGGAGTCAAGCCTCCCTGACTCTGTTATAGAGAAGATTGGGGTGTTACTAATCTACAGCCAGACAGTAGATAGGGACACACACAGCAGATTTATAGAGCATCAACCCGAGACAGAAGAACACAATTTTGACTTTTTTGAGCCAACCTCTTTGACCCCAGGCCTGCTAAGCTATTTCCTCTTATACTTGGAAAAAACAAGGACCTTTCTGAGTTCCTGGGGCAATCTGGAATTTAGGTAAAAGCTGTTTTGTTTTTTATTTGCAATCACTTAACATATAAGCTTATTCCTTTTCCTGGCCCCCTATCCACATCTTGGACTGGCCTCTGAAAACATGTCTCACAAGTGAATTCTCCAACATGTGCTCTTGGTTCTTTACTCTCATCCTGTTCCCATTTTAAACTCTGGTTATTTTCTTTTCCATCATTTCTCCTTCCTAATTTAGCCTCCTGAGCTGGGTGACACTTCTTTCCCTTGATCTTTCTCTTTGATCTTAAGAACTCTGCATCTTCATTTTTATTTTTTTCTGCTAATCAACTTCTAACTCATTATGAGTGAGAATTCTCTTTTAAGGGAGAGAAGAGATTTCTGGTCAAACTGGAAAAGGAAATTCATATTTTGACATATTCTCTCTGCTCTAAAATGCAGATATGACAGATAAAATATGAAAAAAGAAAGCAAAAAATATTAAATTGAAACTTCTGTGATTGCAGCTTCCATTAAATTAAAATTTAATTAAAATTAAAATTGTCAAATTTTAGACATTTTACATGGTTCACCTTAAAATATAACTAGACTGAAAAAATTAGCAAAATGTCCTTATTTACCAGAAGTGAACAAACAATGTAAGCAGTGAGTGGGGCTGGAATTATAGGCTTGTTGGCTCTGGGTCTGGAAGCAGACAGTAGCTTGTTACTGAAAATAGAAACTCTAGAGAATGTTCCATAAGAGTTGGAGGATGGGATACAGGTTTGTTACTTGAAGCCAGATCCTGGAATGGGACTCAATGTCTCATAAAAGAAGGTTAAAGGGAAAAAGCTGACACCAACCAATGCTTGGAGCCTCTACTTCCTGGTAAATGCATGATTTGGGAGATAAGAGGATACAGACTCAAGAATTTGAGCCACAACTGAATCAAGCTGCCTGCTGACTCAGTGACTTGATTTGCAGCATTTCAATGATCACCCTAGGGCATCTCTAAACTATCATTATGAAGTTGTGTTCTGGATTGCAGTCCGGGAGACCAGATGGCAGTAACTTCAAAACTCCTAGAACGAAGGAAAGCAAAGAGGGAGAAAGAAAATGAAAACAAAATTTTTTCAATTTAAAATAGGCTTCATTTTAGTAACTGTAAACACATAAAGGAATCTAATGGTAAAAAAGACATAGATTAATTACAGGTGAGATTAATTTACACATTTATTAGTATATGTTTAAGGTATTTAAGGAGAAAAAGGAATTCATAAAATTTATAAAAATAAAAAATAATAAAGTTAAAGTAACAAAAACAAAACCTGAAATGAAAAGGAATGAATTAGAAATCTTGGAAAATAGAGCATTGTTTCTTTTACCATCTGGTGGAGGCTTTTCTTGGCTTTATGCTCCAAGGAGACATCACAGCTTTGCTCCCAAGTTCTAGTATATTCAAGGTGCTAAACCTGCCACTGCATAGTCACTAGTCAAAATTCTGTGGATGGGATAAGCTGGAGAACTTTTGAGAGGATAAACAAAATCAATAAACTTTCAGCAAGACTAAGAAAAAAAGGAAGAAGACCAAATGAATAAAATTAGAAATGAAAAGGGAGGTATTACAACTGATACCACAGAAATACAAAGGATCATAAGAGACTATTATGAACAAATTGGAAAATCTTCAAGAAATGGATAAATTCCAGGACATGTACTATCTACCAAAATTGAATTATAAAGAAATAGAAAATCTGAACAGCCCAATAATGAGAAAGAAAATTGAATCAATAAGAAAAAGTTTCCCATCAAAGAAAAGCCTATGACTCGATGGCTTCACTGCTGAATTATACCAAACATTTAAAGAAGAAACAATATCAATTCTTCTCAAGCTACTCTGAAAAACTGAAGAGGAGGGAAATTTCCCAAACTCATTCTATGAAGCCAGTGTTACCCTGATACTAAACCCTAACAGGGCAACAAAAAAAGAAAACTGCAAGCCAATATCCCTGATGAACATAGACGCAAAAATCCTCAACAAAATACTAGCAAACCAAATTCAGCAGCACATTAAAAAGATCATTTACCATGATTAATCGGAATCAAGAAGAATTCATCCCAGTGATATGAGGGTAGTTCAACATACACAAATCAATAAATGTGATATATCACATTAACAAAATGAAGGACAAAAACAAATGATAATTTCAATAGATGCAGAAAAAGTATTTGACAAATGCTTTGACAAAAAAAATCTCTTCATGATAAAAACTATTAACAAATTAGGTATAGAAGGAATGTTCCTCAACATAATAAAAATATATGACAAACCCACAGCTAACATCATATGGAATGGAGGAAAGGGTGAAAGCTTTTATTCCAAAATCTGGAGTAAGACAAGAATGCCCACTTTTACCACTTCTATTCAACATAGTACTGGAAGTGCTCACCAGAGCAAATATTAGGCAAGAGAAAGAAATAAAAGGCATTCACATTGGAAAGGAGGAAGTTAAACTGTCCCTGTTTCCAGATTACATGTTCTTATATATAGAAAACTCTACAGAATCCACCAAAAAACTGTTAGAACTAATAAACGAACTCAGTAAAGTTGCAGGATACAAAATCAACACACAAAATATCAGGAGCATTCCTACATGTGAATCGTGAACTATCTGGCCGGGCGCGGTGGCTCACGCCTGTAATCCTAGCACTCTGGGAGGCTGAGGCGGGCGGATCGCTCAAGGTCAGGAGTTCGAAACTAGCCTTAGCAAGAGCGAGACCTCGTCTCTACTATTAAGAGAAAGAAATTAATTGGCCAACTAAAAATATATAGAAAAAAATTAGCCGGGCATGGTGGTGCATGCCTGTAGTCCCAGCTACTCGGGAGGCTGAGGCAGAAGGATCAGGCTGAGCCCAGGAGTTTGAGGTTGCTGTGAGCTAGCCTGACTCCACGGCACTCTAGCCAGGGCAACAAAGTGAGACTCTGTCTCAAAAAAAAAAAAAATGTCCATAGTACTCAAGGAAACCCACAGATTCAATGAAATCTCCATCAAAATATCAGTGAAAATCATCACATAAATAGAAAAAAACAATCCTAGAATTTGTATGGAACCACAAAAGACCCTGAATAACTAAAGCAATTTTGAGTGAAATGAACAAGCTGGAGGCATCACACTTCCTGACTTCAAAATATGCTATTAATATAAAGTTCATAACCGAAATAGCATGGTAGTGGCAAAAACACAGACAATCAATGAGACAGAATAGAGAACCCAGAAATAAATTCATACATTTACAGCCAACTGATATTTGGCAAAGGTGCCAAGAGCACACATTAGGAAAGGACAGCCTCTTCAATAAATTGTGCTGGAAAAACTGAATATCCACATGCAAAAGAATGAAATTAGACCCCTATCTCTCACCATACACAAAAATCAACTCAAAATGGATTGAATGCTTAAATGTAAGACTCCAAATTATGAAACTACTAAAAGAAAACATAGGGGAAATGCTTCATGACATGGGTATGGGCAAAGACGTTTTGGATAAGACCTCAAAAGCAAGGCAAAAAAACCCCCAAAATTTGGCAAGTGGGATTACATCTAACTAAAAAGCTCCTGTATAGCAAAAGAAACAATTAGCAGAGTGAAGAGATGACCTACAAAATGGAAGAAAATATTTTCAAACTGTATACTTGACAAGAGGTTAATATCCAAAATACGGGCAGAATCAACATTACTAAAATGTCTATACTAACCAAAGTGAGTTACCGATTCAATGTAATCCCCATTAAAGTACCAATGTCATTTTTTGCAGATAGAAAAAAAATAATTCTGTGTTTTATATGAAACTAGAAAAGACCCCAGATAGCCAAAGCAATCTTAAACAAAAAGAACAAGTAAGGAAGCATCACTTTACCCAACTTTAAGGTATACAACAAGGTTATGGTAACCAAAACAGTATAGTACTGGCACAAGAACAGAGACCTAGACCAATGGATCAGAACAGAGAACCCAGATATAAAACCACTCTCATATAGCTATCTAATCTTTGACAAGGCAGACAAAAACACACACTAGGGAAAAGGATCCCTATTCAATAAATGATGCTGGGAAAATTGGATAGCCACATATAGAAGACTGAAACTGTATCTGTACCTCTCATCACTCATAAAAATTAATTCATGATTGGCAACAGACTTAAACCTAAGGCATGAAACTATAAGAATTCTAGAAGACGTTGGAAAAACTCTTATAGATACCAGCCGATGCAAAGAATTTATGAAGAAGGTCCCAAAGCAATCACAGCAACAACAAAAATAAATAAATAGGACCTGATTAAATTAAAGCTTCCACATAGCCAAAGAGACAGTCAAAGAACAAATAGACAACCTACAGAATGGGAGAAAATATTTCCATGTTACACATCTGATGAGGGGCCAGTAACCAGAATCTATAAAGAACTCAAGCAAATCAGCAAGAAAACATCAAACAACCCCATTAAAAAGTAGGCAAAAGACATGAACAGAATCCTTTCAAAAGAAGATAGACTAATGGCCAATAAACATATGAAAAAATCCTCAACATCTCTAATCATCAGGGAAATGCAAATCAAAACCACAATGAGATATCACCTAACTCCAGCGAGAATGGCTCTTATCAAAAAGTCCCAAAACAACAGATGCCAATGTGGATGTGGAGAGATAGAAGCATTCATACAATGCTGGTGGGACTACAAACTAGTACAACCTCTATGGAAAGTAGTATGGAGATACCTCAAAGAACTAAAAGTAGACCTACCATATGATCCAGCAATCCCACTACTGGGTGTTTACCAAAAGGAAAAAAAAGACTTTTTTTAAAAAGGCATTTGCACTTGAATGTT
>CAUYRT010019278.1:0-77434 GCA_963574885.1 Lepilemur ruficaudatus
GCATGCATGTAGTCCGAGCTACTCGGGAGGCTGAGGCAGGAGGATCGCTTGAGCCAGGAGTTTGAGGTTGCTGTGAGCTAGGCCAACGCCATGGCACTCTATACAGGGCAAAAGAGTGAGACTCTGTCTCAAAAAAAAAAAAGAAAAAAGAAAAAAATTTTTAAAGAAATAATCTTGGTCACGCTTGAAGCTCTGACTCGACGGGGAAGGCAGAGCAAGGGCTATATACGTAATCTTATCATTTGTACTCCCATAATATGTTGAAATAAAAAAATAACAAAAAAGAATCTCAGTTTCAGAAAATCTTAGTTTCTCTCTCTCTCTGTATATAGAGAGATACTACCTAGATATCTAGGTAGTAGATAATACTACCTAGAATCTTAGTTTCAGAAAATCTTATACATATATATAAGATCACCTGATGGTGACTAGGTCTGCTGGTCATTTTGCAAGATCTTGTGTAGCACATCAGCCCTCAAGTCATGAGGAGAGAGCGAGCCTGGGGTGGCAGGTGGAAAGGCAACCGCGTGATGACGTAGGGAGCATACCTTCAATGGGGCCCACATCCCAGAGGAAGCAATGGCCTTGATGAACCTTCTCTAAAGCAAAATATGATTACCATGAAATGACAGAGATGGTATAGGAAAAGAGTCATTTATCTGTCACACCTGACGGCAGAAGATTATTTAGTGTCCATATTTAAGTCATATAAGGCCCATATAATGAAAGATAATAAAGACCCCAATGTGGTTCTGATAAACCTAGGACCCACAAGGGAAAACCAGCTTTGGATCCTGAGGCAAGAGATTTTGGTCAGGAGCTCTGATGTGATATTTTGGTAATTGTCAGAAGGGAGATTTGAGGAGAGGATGAACAAGAAAAGCCCATGGAGTGCAGGACAGAAACATCTACTAAAGCCAGAGACTCAGCTTCACTGTGTGCTGTAGAGCAGTAACTCTTTGATCCAAGGCCAGACCAAGAGGGTGGTGCATTGGGCTGATCCAGAAGACTTGGTTTCTGCTACTGCCTCTGTTCCCATTTACTCTGTGGCCTCAGACATGTTTTTTTCTTACATGTAACCATGGGGTGCTGGTGAGAAGTATAATTCCATAATTCTCTTCAGAGAAGAGCTTCTGAAAGAAGTAAAGGATGCTTGTTAACTGATTTAGTCCTTGCTATGGACTAAATTGTGTGCTTCCTCCATATTCATATGTTGAAGCCCTAGCCTTCGATGTGACTGTATTTGGAGATAGAGCATTAGGGAGTAATTAAAGTTAAATGAGGTCATAAGTGTGGGACCTTAATCTGTTAGGACTGGTGGCCTTATAAGAAGAGGAAGAGATCTCGCTTTCTCTCCACATGCACTCAGAGAAAAGGCCATGTGAGGACACAGTGAGAAGGTGGCTGCCTGTAAGGCAAAGGAGAGCCCTCACCGGACAGCAACCCTGCTGATGCCTTGAACTGGGACTTCCAGTCACCAGAATTGTAAGAAAATAAATTTCTGTTGTTTAAGCCACTCAGTCTGTGGTATTTTGTTATGGCAGCCCAATTAGACTAATACAGTCCTACAGCTTTTTTAACAGTTTATTTATACTATATATTATTGCTAAATAATTCCCCCATACAGGATTTACTTATTAAACATTTCAAAAACAATGAAATCAATTGTAATGCCCAATGCAATGTTTTGACTATAGTAGGCATTAATAAATATTTGTTGAATGATTGAATGGGTGACTAAATTTAAGGTGCTGAGAACATTGCTAATATTTCAAAGAACACAAGACTAAAGCAAATTTGTGAGATTTTTAGAAGTCAAAACAACATTTGGGCAATAGCTAGGAAACTGACAAATGTTTCTAAAAGTCCAAAGATTATTTCCAAAATGTAAGTCAGCTCTTTATACATGTGCAAAACCAACACTTCCACAGCCTTTCTGATTTTCTGTTAAGTCATCCTGTCAACTGTTGAGAGAGGGGTGAAGTCTTCAACTATAATTGTGGATTTGTCTATTTATACCTTTACTTCTATCATTGATTCACATATTTTACAGCTGTATTCTGCAAATTCCATTGGAAAATAAACTTTTACTTAATGGAAATGAGGTAGTCAAAATTAATTTGAAAAGCATCTTCAAGGGTGCCCAAAGTTAGATTTAAAAATTCTTTAAGATTATTTGAGGAGGACAACAGAGAATTGGTAACAACATTTAATGATCAAAATTCAAAATTTATGCTCAGAGATGAAAAGGAAATAGAGAATTGGCCTTGGTATTTCTGGAGTCAGAAAACTAAAAGTTGGGCTAGACGATCTGAGTATCCCTCTCAACACTGAGGTTCTTTGATTTACTGAGATTCTCTCCAAAACTACCATGGACTCAACTCAATTGGATGAATTGGATGCTCTCAACAACATTGGCTAAAGAGAGGTACAAATTAGTACCACCTATCCAAGAATTTTGAAATAACTGGTAGGTTAAATGGTGATCATGAGGTATAAGCAATTGTTAGCAGCAGCTATGGCGGGGAGAGACCCAGGGTAATTGGTAGTAGTGAGTTTCATCCAGACTAGGGAAGGTGAGGGTGAATAAAATAAAATAATGGCTCACTGAATTCTTCAGAAAATCTAGCAATTTGAGGGAAAAAAAGGTAGCATGATTTGTGTGGAGATAAATCAGGCTTTAATTGATTCATTTGAATTTTTTGAGGTAATAGGCAAGAGCACAGGTAAGGAGGATCCGATTCACTGTAATTTATTTAGATTTCCAAGTCTTTCGTGAGGCTACAAAAAAAGGTGAGCCCTCAAGGATAGAAACCTGGATTTCCATTTGCCCTTACCCTTGAGTGTAAAGCTAAAGGCTTTCTATTCATTAACTAGCACCTAGCATGGAACGTAATAGCCACTCATTAAATATTTGTTGGATGACATTTAATTCTCACAACTGTCTGAGGATACTATGATCATATATCATCTCTATTTTAGAAGTTAGAAAACTAATGATTTTCTCTACCAAGAACTGATGCCAACACTCCCCTTATCCCTTTTATAATATTAACTGTACCCCAAGCCCTTTGGTCTGCTTCCCAAACTATTACTGACCTTCTTGGCTCCTGAACCCAAGCTTTGCCTCCTTTTAATAGTCTTGTACTTAGTCTTCAAACCTGACCCTTATTTATTGCTCCTCCACTGCTGAGTCATGATGGCCCAGTCTGACTCCTGAGACTCTAACCTTGCTTGAGGTCCTTCAGGGTCAACAATTCTTGTCCAATCCCCTTATATTAATTCATCCAAACAACATTTATTGAATCTCTCTGTGTGTCAGATTTTATGCTAGGTGTTGGAGATGGATGTGACACTGTCTTTTCCCTCAGGGAACCCTGGACATGTGAATGCCTCCCTGATAGGTAAACAAGGAAACGAATAAGTGGAAATGACTTTGGAAGAGAAATGTAAACAGTAATGTTCCCTCAGGAATAAGTCCTGGCACAGGGCCTATTTAACATTCTTATACATGGAAAATAAGAGATACAAGCAATGAAATCATCTGGTTTGCAGACAGCTTCAATATCTTTCCAAGGAGTGAAATATAAGTTGATAGAGATGTACTGTAAAAAGAGCTAGCAAGCTGTCCAAAAGGGCTGAACAAGGCAGTGTGCACTGCAGTGTTGGCAAACGCCAGTGAATGCATTTAGGGGAATGCAATCTAGCCTATTTATAGGAGGATGGGATCTGAGCTATCAGGGAGTAAATTCAACAGATACTTGCAATTCTACTATTTGGAAGAAGGCATGTGCTGGATGCTGCAGATCAGATGAAGATGATGGAGATATAGGTCTTACTCTCAAATTCTCTGAGAAATATTGAAAGGTTTCAAATGAAGAAAATGTTGTTTAAAATTAGTCTTAAATTATGGGTGGCATTTAGAAGGATGGATATTTGGAAGGGAAGAAGAGGAAATTCCAGGTAGATAAAAGAGCATAAAGTACCACGGCAGGAGAACTGAAGGTGTTGCCCTGGAATGGCTGTGGTTCCAGTGTGACTGGTAGATTGAGGACATGGAAGGAACTTAAGAGTTTGAAAGCCTATGACAGTGAATTAGGGCTCCCGATGTCCTGTTTTGGAAGCCTGCACTGGATTGGCAGGGCAGTGGAGGGGAGGGGTGATGGTGGGATTTAAAGATTTTTGAGATAATAATTTAGCAAGCTGAGTCTGAGTCTGGCAGCAGGGTGTGGGATAGGGAGGGGAAGACACAAGGGCCAGTTAGCAGGCTATCACAATAATCCAGGCAAGAAGATATGAGTTCTGAACTAGGTGGAGTTAAGAAAAGGAAGGAGAGAACCAGAGAGATCTTAGAAGCAAACTCTGTAGCAGCATTTCTTAAAGTGTGGTCCAGTGCCAGCCTGTGTGGGAATCATCTGGGGAGACTCCTGAGCACCTCCTCCGACCTATTGAATTAAGATCGTGGCAGAGCGAGGCTGGGGCATCCACATTTTCAACAAGTCCTCTGGCAACATAAGAATTTGGGGCATCACCATTCTACGGACTTAGCACCTGATTCAATATAGAGGGAAAAGGACAAGAAGTTCTCAAAGATGACACTAAGGAATCAAACCAGAGTGTATAAAAAAATGTTTGGGTCAGGCA
Organism: Lepilemur ruficaudatus; assembly: GCA_963574885.1. Classification (NCBI taxonomy): domain Eukaryota; kingdom Metazoa; phylum Chordata; class Mammalia; order Primates; family Lepilemuridae; genus Lepilemur; species Lepilemur ruficaudatus. Next base: position 4,645 of record CAUYRT010019278.1, read on the forward strand.
CAGGCCTAGAAAAGCCAAAGGGAGAAGATAGCTTGGATGAGACTGTGATGGCTTCAGTATGAAACCAGTCAAATTGGGACACATACATGGCAACATCCAACAGAAGTTTTGAAGTTAGGGGAGAGATTTGTAAAACACATTGAGAGAGGTGAGTGTCATGGGAATGTATGATATTTGTTAGATTTAAGAAAAGTTAAATCTGGTAGATGCAGAAGATGGTGGGAGTGAGAAAAAACGGATGATAGGGTGTAAACGAGGTTTCCACAATGAAGGCAGCCCTAAAATCACTTCCAAACCCCAGGGTAGTGGCCTAACTTCCAGCGGTGTGGCCTACGAGGTTATACCCCGTGTTGGGATGGATGGAGTTATGTTGGGTGAAACTAGTCCCTTACAGTCTTACCTGCTGGGGTGCGTGTATATGTGTGTTGTTGGGAGGGGAGGAGATAGGAGGCAGGGAGGGAGAAGCACAGTGGGCTAGGAAAATCCTCTGCTGCTCTAGGACTTCCTCTTCTTGGTTTATCCCAACTGGGTATTTCTTATCAGTAACAACTATCCTTTCATTTCTAAGGCAAAGAGTATCCAATAAAAGTGAGAATCACTAGCTAATATTTGAAATGAAAGTAAAGGAGAGTATTATTGGCTAGGTTGTATTTCTCCCCCAAATTCATGTGTTGAAGTCTTAACCTCTAATACTTTAGAATGTGACTATATCTGGAGATGAAATCTTTATCTTTGAGGTATTGCTCACTTGGCCCAAATTATACTTGTTGAGAACCAAAAAGTAACATCCTCAGCTGAGTTTTAATGTTGTTGAGAGTCTGACTTTCTAACATTCAAGAGGTTAGGGTGTGGTAATAAGAAAAATAAATTTTAAAGGATCTCTAAAGAGAAATGCTGTTCATGAATACTAGTTGAAATCTGTAAAATCACGGTTAAATTGGATGCTGAGTTATTGACTAAATTATGAGGCTTCAGAAAATAGAGGGACACATGATAAAATTAGGTATACTTCTTATGTGAGATTAATGAATTGAACTTGCTATGTCCACAGGCTAAATTTAAATACATTAAAAAATTTACATTAATTCTTGGATGATTGACTAAATATACACTAAAGAAAATTAAGGCTTTGGGGGAGATAGTCCCCAATCTTCCATGGAGAGGATGACAGTGATCATAGCACATCCCATGATGCGGTCTTTGGGACTTAATGTTAGACTGGAGGAAACATTCGGCAATTTTTAGGTCTTCAAATTCCCAGAGATGACTAATGTGGATAGTTGGTGAAGCTGATGAAACATTGGATTTAGTCTGTGACAGGTGAAGACATACCTATCATATAGGCTTCAGCTGGGAAGGACTGTCAGATAGGTACCTAAATATAATTTTCTCAGCCTTTCTTGATGAGAGTCTGGAGTACATATTTGGAAGAGGTTATGAGGAGGGAAGTGACAAATGCAGAATGCTGTAGTTAATTAATGAAGCACAAAATTGGAAAGAGATATTAACTTGTCAAGAAGGTGTAAATGAAAAGACAAAAGGATAGATTTTGCAAGAACAGCCAGGGTGTGTGTATCAGGGCAAGGGAAGCAGTTGGAAGGTGACACAGGTCACAGGTCAGGAGGATGATAAACCTCTACCTTGATGGAGCTGGTGTTCACAGAGGTGCTACTGAGTTCTGAGGCACATCTCTTCCAGTGTGTGTGAACACAGGTTTCAAATGAGCAGGAGAGGCATTGGAGAAGAAATTTATTTGGTGGCTACCATATGGAATTCAAAACAGGAGAAAGGTAACAAGTTCAAGGATGAATGCAAAGCAAGGTTAGGATGAGAAATGCGGGAAGTGGGGAAACAAATATGGATGGAGGGTCTCCTAGAAAGCAAGCAGAAACTTCTAATACAGCTATTTTGATGCCTCTATTAACTCAAGCTTTTTAGTCTGGTTGCCTCAGACTTCCCGGTCAAAATGCTTGTTAACTATTTATAAAATAAGGAATTAACACGTATAGTTTATTTCATTTTTGAGACAAGGTCTAGTTCTGTCACCCAAGCTAGAGTGCAGTGGTGTCATCGTAACTCACTGCAACATCGAACACCTGGCTCAAGCCATCCTCTTAGCTTAGTTTCCCGAGTAGCCAGGACTAGAGGTGTGTACCACCACATCTGGATAATTGTAAAATTTTTCGTAGAAATGGGTCTTGCTATGTTTCTCAGGCTGGTCTTGAACTCCTGGCCTCATGTAATCCTCCCATCTTGGCCTTCCAAAGTGCTGGGATTATAGGTGCCTGGTCCAATATGCATAATTTATATATTTGACTTTCACCTATAACGAAAGACTTCCATTTTCTACTTTATTAATTTCTATATCATTTGAGTTTTTATAAATGTATGTTACTTGTATAATAAGACAAAACTAGGCCAGGTACAGTGGCTTACACCTATAATCCTAGCATGCTGGGAGGACAAAGTGGGAGGATTACTTGAGGTCAGGAGTTTGAGATAGGCCAGAACAAGAGCAAAACCCCATATCTACAAAAAAAAAAAAAAGGAAGAGGAAGAAAAATCAGCCAGGCATATGCAACTGTGGTCCCAGCTATTTGGGAGGCTGAGGCAGGAGGATCACTTCAGCCCAGGAATTTGAGGGCGCAGTGAGCTACAATGGTGTTACTGTACTCTAGCTGAGGCAACAGAGTGAGACTCTGTTCCCAACCTCCCAAAAAAGATAAAACTAGAAAAATTTTATTAGAACAGGGTTAGCTTCCATGTATATGCCACCTGTACCCCAAAACAATCCTTAAGGGGGTATATTCATGCTAAATAAAATGTAGCAATAGTAGTCATGGAAATAATGATATATAATAAAAGTATATTACTGAGCATATATCACACTCACAGTAAAGTCACATCACATATTTTCCTTAAAGGTTAGCTTTAAAACCTAACCCTCCACCCCAAATAAAAATTATATAAAAGAAGTATGGCTCTACTGTTGCCCACACAACCACAAACAAATCTATGAAGACGTATTAAGATTCAGAGGCTTAGACAACTGTTGTGAGCAGGAAGCCATGTGTAACTTCCCAGCCTGTCCTATTAACACATTAACTGCCATGTGAGTTGTATTCAACTCAGGCTAGTTTTGAGCCGGGCCTCTTGAACATATGTAACTCACACATCTCTTTACTTTGGGAGCCGTGTGAACTATTTTTCAAGTTGCATATAACTCACACACAGAAAACAATAAAAAATAACAAATTTTTCATAGAATTAGAAAGGATCGTTTTTGAAGTTTTTGTTCTATTTCATAATAAAAAACTATGGCCCAAAGAAATTTTTTTTTTTCTAGTGTGGCAGTCAATGTGTTAACCACTAGTGATTTGATTGTGATTTTCAAGGCCACATGATTCAAATTCCCCAAATCTGCCTATGGACTTTTCTTGTAATGCTTCATTTAGTCTAGCTCCATGGTTCTCAGATTTCATATACATAATTACCATATGGAGTAGCACACACAAAACCATGTGTCCTATACTTCATGGGTGATTTAAGGGATTCTCAGAGATATTTTTGTTTGTGTTTAATTTTTGTCTTATATGCTGATTTTACAACTACCCTGGTTTTTTTTGTATAATATAAGACTTGGTTCTACTTGAAAGAACTGTCAGAAACATAATGGAAGATTCCCTATGTCATCTGAAGAAAAGAATTAGAAGGAATATTGTGGTCCAAATCTGTTCTCCCCCTTCCAAAACTAGCATATAGTAAATATTTAATTGGCCTTTAGCTTACAGGAATCCTACAAGACGTAAGTATTCATCTTTTGTATTTTCTAATGGGAGATGGAGTTCTGTTATCAAGCAGTCAGGTCTTTTTATTTATAAAAACAAACAAGTATGGCCATTATCATTTTCAGAGAGAAATTAGAGAAATTGAGATGTAACCCATTTAGGAGTCAAGACTTTATGGCCCTTTAAGAGATGAGTGAGGAGGAAATTGTTAAATGAGTGAGATAAATGATTAAGTGAGAATGGTCTGCCAGATGCATTCCTAGCCTCAGAGTATAGAGAGAAATAAGGTGATAAGATGGGATGGGTTAGGAGCCCAGGTGAGACTCAAGAATGAGGTGAAATCAGGGTCCCCAGGCAGGTTGTGCAAGTTGTGACCTGCACAAGGAGGAACAGGGGGCAGGATCTGAAAGCCTGGCCTCCTGTCCCCTTGTGTGGAGACTGACTCTGAGGGGTGGAGGGTTAAACAGGGGCTTCCTTTCCACATATGCTCAAAGGCAATATATAGGCCAGTGGGGAACTGGGGCCTTCATGCATTAAACTTCATACAAGTTTAAGGGTTAGTTATTTAGACAAAATATCTTAGTTTCAAATCGCTGTGAGGTAGATAGTATTTTAAATGCTAATTCATATTTTTTCACCCTAAATGCCTCCTTTTCTGTTCCTGTTGGAGAACGTTGGGTAGCATTCAAGCAGATACTTAGTTCTCTAAGATTTCCATAATAAAGGGAAGAGATGGAACTGGGCAGGAAACTAAAGGTGACTATGAATTATTATGGCTTTAGGTTTTACAAAAAGTCCAAGCATTTAGGAGAGAGAGATTTGCAGGTATACACAAAATGTCTTGGTAAACAAAGGGAAGCAGGAGATTTTCTTGGGTTTGTGGAGAGAGGTGAGAGGGATGAGAGAGAGAGAGAGGGAGGGAGGGAGGGAGAGAGAGAGAGAGAGAGAGAGAGAGAGAGAGAGAGAGACAGAGAGAGACAGAGAGAGAGAGAGAGAGAGAGAGAGAGAGAGGACAGATGAGGACTACAGAATAAAAAACAATATAAAATGAAGAAACAAGTTTACCTGAAGATAAATTCTGAGACTTACATGCACTACCACTGCCTTTAAGTGAATATATCACAATGGCTGTGTCAGAATCATGGCTCTTGCCTACCACTTACCAGGCACTGTGCAAAGCACATTCATACCTCTTCTCTCCTGTAATCTGCACGATAGCACTGCAAGGCAGATGTTATGATCATCCCATTTTATAGCTGAAACATCTGGCTCAAGGACACTGCTGGTAAGTAGTGGCACAGATACAAACCTAGCTCTGTTTTTCTTCCTGCATTATGTACAGTTATCAGTGATAGACACCTAAATTCAGGGATAAAGGCAGTAACACTGGGGTTCTCAGAAGGTTAAAAAAAAATAGAGCTCAGTCCATTACAACATTGGGTCTGTCTCATTGCTGCAAGTAGAGTATAGAAGTAATACTAATGCCCAGAGGAAAAGCCCACTCATCACTAGACCAAAAGGAAAGAACTCTTAGGCAAAGAATGAAAGTTCCTAGGTCTGAAGAGAATGTGACAGCAATCTGTCACCACAATAGACTACAGAATTTGCCTCAGACAACAAGGCCCTACTCCCTATACCAGATTTCAGAGGCTTCTCTTCGGAAATGTCAGTATTGAATTGTTTTCCATATTCAGTGATATGTTTAGATTTTAAAAACAACCTATGGGCATGCAGATAGTTTAGCCAGCCTATATAATTTCTTCTCATCTAATTTACCTGGGAAGTTCTACTAAGTCTGAACTATTCCTGTGCCTATGTACATGCCATTAGGCTAGAAGATACAAGCTTATACACACACACACACACACACACACACACACACACACACAAACACACAATCAATTCCAAGATTCCCTTCCAAGTTTGAGCAGAAACCAGAAACACTTTAGCATTTATTTTTAAAAGCTAATTTTTTCAAAGACCATGGCCTGATTTAAGTATTTCTGTTTGAGGCTTTGGATATACGGTATGCTCCAATTCACAGGCCCAGATTACCTGGTTAGGATCAGGATCGACTTCATCCCAGTTGTGAGTGACATGGCCTTGGTCAATGGATTCAAAGGGCTTGTGAGACACTGAAGGTAGAATCCTATACAACCAGCTATGGGGAAACAAGAGCACACAAAACACATAAGCCCTAGAGTAATATTCTGAGTGTTACCCAGCCTGGGTCAGGCAGTACCATCAGGAAGATATGCAAGTCAACAATAATCCGTGGGCTTTAACGTGAGACGCAATGACATAGGATCGCTTTTTAATAGCCATCTGCTGCTCAGAGCCCTGGCCTTTTCTCACCGTTTCACTCCACTCCACACTTCAAATGGACTCTGGCTATTGGTTATTCCCTTGCTGCCAAAAAATGAAGAATTGTCTTTCCCAACAACTACAAAGGAAGGGAGAGTACTTTGAGGCATATCTGTGCAGCAAATCCATAGAAAACATTAGCTTATATACATCATAGGATGCTAATCCTTGCTCTGGAAGGACTATGAATCCTACATGGATTGAGAGAGTATTAGTGATATTTTTGTTATTTTTGAAATAGAAATCAAATTTCTCCCCTAAAATTATAAAATACATGCCAATGATAAAAATAATTCATGTAATTACAAAAGTCCTGAAAGATAAATGGCTCCTTCTCCAATTTCATCCAGGGTATTCCTCAGAGGCATCAGAGCTTAATGATTTTCTTATACATTCTTGAAGATATCTCCAACCCATATAGAAGTAAAATTGGCAAATCATTGTACCACTTTATTCTCATAATAATAATGTGTCAGAGTGCCTGATCACCTACATCTTCACAAATCTGGGTATTATTACTAATTTTAGTTCTATAGATAAAAAATAGTATCTCATTTTATTTTTTATTTCCTTTATTGTAAGGTTGTGAATCTGTTCAATTTGCTTATTGGCCCTTTGTAAGTTTTCTATGAATTATTTGTACACGTACTTTACTGTTTTCTATTGGGTTTATTCATCTTTTTGATATTAATTTGTAAGGGGTTTAGAAGATTAATTCTTCTATGTCCAACAAGAGTGTGTGTCCATGTTTTATTATAGTACATTTTACAGCTTTGTTTGTTTTTCTTTCTTTTCAAGTTTTACTATCTGTGCACATCAAGGCCTGAGCCAAAGATCTTTCTGCCAGGACCAGATCTCAGGCGTCAGGAACAGAAGTCGACTCTGATGAAGAAATCCTGAAAGATACCAGGAGAGGAACCCTCCAGAAGGTGAGAGGGACACTGAAACTCACTAAGAGGGACCCAAGTCCCTTCAGACTGGGTATAGAAGGAAGAGGAACCCTACTTCTGACCATGGAAGACCAGACCTGCATTAATAGGCTCTGGCCCTTTGAGCCCAAGGACAGTTGACCTCAGGGGATGGAGTTGGCCTGGCCCAACACTGAGCCATTTGGGGAATAAGTGGGCTAGATTTATTCTGTTTCCATTTGATTCCTCTAGCACTTGATGATGTGACCTGAGACCTTGAACTTACTAAGCCTCTCCAGCTCCTAGTCATATATGGGGTTGAGAGCATGTGTGCATTATCTTAGAACCAGCTGTACAATCCTGGACAAGTTATTAAACTTCCTGGATTCTGTATTCTTCATCCTTATCCCGTCGGATTGTTGTGAGAACTCAAAGAGTTTGTGTACCTAAAATGCCTGGCACATGGTAGGTGCTTACTTATTATTTATTGAATTGTCTTCCTCCTTTAATCATCTGGGTTTTTATTATGGTCTAAATTTTCCACATTCTCTGTCCTGATTCTTGCCTTCCCAGGACCCAAGGGAATAGCTAACTAATCTGATAAAAATTAATCCTTGATAGACTCTCTAATAGTTTTGTGGTAGCCCTGCACTCTGTGGTTTAAATGAGTAGCAAGTAAGAATTTAAGGCTGGCCCACCTATGGATTGAGCCGGGCCCATGTTCCCACTGGAGATTTTGAGCAATTTTCACAAAATTCTGTGGATACCTTTGGAGAGTTCTAAACAGATGGGTGAGCCATACCTAGTGTTCTTATTTTTTAGCTGAGTTTCTAAAACTCCCCAGGCAGCACTACATTGCCCTGGACAGAGACTTAATTTTGATTCAGGGAACAATGCCAGCTTCTTAATGAAATGCCAACAGCTCCTTTTCAGCCTCCTGGAACAGAGCTCAGCTCCTGCTGGCTGAAGATATTGCTGAATAATGGGGGCAGGCAGCAGAATCCGGAGACCAGGTGGCCTGTTAGGGAATGGGCCATAAATTCAAGAACACAGTCATGGAGGCCAGTTTGTCATAAATTAGAATGGACAGGAATTGTCTGTGTGCTTACCTGACCCTGTCTATTTGGGCTTGCAGGAAGAGAGATGATTGAATTGCAATAAAATTAACCCCTGATTTTTGGCATGTATGGAAAACTTGATCTTTTCCTCCATCCTTCATGTGCATATCTATTGAGAGAAAAGCAATACTGATACCGACATTGTAACATAGCACCTGCCATATGTCATGTTCAGCTCCCTGACAACCTCCTAGGGATACTTTGGAATCGAGGCAGAAATTCTGCTCTGGTGGCAATAATTAATGATGATGATTATAATAATAACTAATGTTAATTGGGCACTAACTAACCATGTGCCTCGCGATGTTCTAAGCACTTTATTCAGACCCTTTTCTTTTATCTTAACCACAACTATGAGATAGGTACTATAATTATTTCTATTTTACAAATGAAGAACTAGAGGTTCTGAGAAGGTAGATGATTTGCCCAAGGCCACACAGCTGGAAAAGAAGGATCCAGGATTTAAACTCAGGGGCCTGACTCCAGAGTAGGTATGACTAACGACTAAGGGAAATGATCTTTATTATTTGCATGGTCCATTATTCTTTCACAGTCACTATCTTACTTGTTTCTCAGGAAGACCCTGTGGAGACAAACCCAGGCTCTCCTGCTAAGCAGTACAAGACCACCTGCCCTCCTCCCCAAATCTCCAATGTCATCAGCATCCTCCTTCAGAAATGCCTTAGCTTGAAATCCCCACAATTATACAGTATTTATTTAAATCATAACACGTACTGCCTCCTGAAACCACAACACCTACTACAACCTGCCCCATAGGAGTTAATCAAGGGAGCGAGTTTATTGACCTGGCTTGTAGGATTAGTGCTAACATGGAAGATGACATACTGTGTTAATGAATATGCTGGTTTCCAGCAAAGGCAAATTCCAGAGTGAAAACTTTATTAATTCAAATCACAAGGGATATAGTACATGACCTTTCAACTACCCAAGTTTGGATTAGCTAACATTTTCACACAAAGGACATACAGCTTCTAGTCAGTTGAGGAAGATATCACTCCGAATCTTCCGTCATTGTGACTTAATCATTATAAAACAAAACAAAACAGGAAAACCAAAAACCCCAATTCACTGGACAATCTTTAAGGGCAGACTGTTAGGAACATTTCCTTCTGAGTACAGGTGAGAATTTGTAAATGGACCTGGTCATGTGTGTTTTCCAGGTTCTGTGCAGCTGTTCCCTCATCTTCTTCCACCAGTCACTTGATTCTAGCTGGGGATGAGGCCCATCCTCCCCTGGCTATGACCTAGATAGAGCACAGTCTACAAGAAGCAGAATCTTGGGCAGCTCTGGGAGGCTGAGGCTCAGAGGTAGGAGGCAGCACAAAGTCCTGGTCAGAGCTACCAGCTCCCTCCCCACAGGTCAGAATTCATCTAATCCTTGTACCTTCTCTTATTGGTGCTCCGTGGACAAGTGAAAGCTGATCCTGAGAGCTGTTCAGCATAAAGATTGTAGGGGCAGACCTGAGGATTATTCTGAAACAAAGCAGGCAATAATCTCATTCCAATCCAGAAAGCATCCCACCTTCCCACCAACCAACTCAGTAGGGGAACCCTGCCCTGGATGGGGATGCTTTGGTCCTCTGCACATGACCATTTCTCACCATACATACTTCTTGTAATAACTTTTTAAATGTGATTTTTTTCCTGATTATAAAATATATGCTTATTGTAGAAAATTTATAAAATATATGATATTACCCATTATCATGACATGTTGGTGTTTTCCTTCCATTCTTCTCCTCTGAAATGGGGATCCTATAATATATATAATCTTGTAATAATCAGGCCTTTTTTTGTTTTTTTCAAGGAAATGCTGAGCATTTTTTATGCCATGAAATGTTCTTCAAAAAGTTTTGAGAAAATTTTGGTTTGCCATATGTTTGCTATTGGGATCAATGCTAATGTGAACACCTTTGTGCATATATTTTTAAAGTACCTTATTATTTTTTATCATTATTGTCATATCCTAAGCTATATGAGGAAGTTCCCTTAATCCTGGACTTTGAGGATCCTCCTGGAAGTCCTACACTACTAATCTAATTTGGGGTGGGTGCTTTGCCATAGGTAACTACCAATCCGATTTTAATCTTTGTATTGTCATTGCTCTGTATCCCTGTTGCCCTAATGACTTGTGAAGCTCCTAGACAGTTCCCAGGCTAGATTAGAAAGCCTAGGTGGGTGGAGGCACCGTGGCCGGAAGGCTACTCACCCAGAATTCAGAGCTCTCTAATCATCGTACTCACTCTTACCTGTCCTTCTGGCAGGGAACCTGGGCAGCGAGGGTCCTCTGAAGCACATTCGTTCCCAAATCCAGAAATGTACTGCATGTGACAAAGACACAAATACCACCATTAATTGGATTTAAAGAGCATTTTGCAACATTGGCATCCTACAAAGAATTTCTATATGGGACATATGTTTGTGTATAATGTTCCATACATAATGTCTTTTGCTATATCTTCGCATGTGAATCATTTAGGAAAGACATTATCCTTTCTGTAAATTTTAAAGACTTCCAATTAATCAGAAGAAGAGTACTAGATGTTGCATAGACTTGTCACCCTTAGCTGTACTTGACTGATCTGTGGGCTTGTTTTTAATCATCCCAACCCAAGAGCAGGTTCTTTAATTCTGTTTCCATCTAGGATTCCTGACAGAGGATATAGCTCAGGCATCACCTCAACTCCAGATTGAGTATCTTGCTGAGGGGCCTAGTTTGCAACCTCCCTGAGCTTGGGGCTCCATATCCCTTCCATACTCTGAAAAAAAAAAAGCAACTGGGAAGAGGTATATGGATCCATCCTGACAGCAAAACCCTTGAGAGAAAGTTCTCCAAACTCCCCTTGCTATAGGCAAAAGCCTACACTGCCTAGCTCTTCTATGGAGCATATATATGTGTTGATTGACTGACTGATTGATATTTGTGTGACTATGTGAAAATGAAGTTTGATGATATGGGTGGCTTTCAGAAGTGCCAGCCCGGAATCTTTTCACACACAATGGAGACTAATCTGATTGCCACTTCTTAACTTTATATCCAGAGGAAAAAACTTAAGGAGTTTCTCAACAAGAGAACTGCTGAGACTCTTGTAATGCTTAACACAGCTGAGTTCTTGTTCAGTCTGGCTTCTTCACTAGCCTATAAATTCCATCATGACTGGGACTATGGCAGTCTTGGCCCACAGCAGGTACTCAACAGATATCTGTTCATTGATTTAGTTTTTCTCTTAAAGCCAGTTCTAACGTGGGTGTTATGTATGCTGCTGTAAGTGGGGTTAGCACCCCCGTGCTCTAACTTAAATACCAATTGATTTCAGCGCAGCGTAATGAGAGTGCAGTCTTGCTCAGTGAGTGAAATGCCACCATCTGAGCACATCTCCTTAAAAGATATAAGAAGGATGGGTGTGGGTGGAGGGGAGGCCCTCCAGAGTTCTCGGAGGCACGGAGATGTAACATGCCTGGATGTGTGAGCGATGATCAGGCCAACAACTCTATATTTGGAAGAAATATCAAATGTGAAATGTTATGACCTAGAAAGCAATGGAAGTGAAATTATTCTTTTTGCCTTTAGACACAATTTTTGTATATCTGAAAATTTGTCATCATGTAAAACAGCAACTTATATACAGATTTGTTAGCAGCAGCATACAGTTTGGAATGATATCTTTGAGGAAACGGCAGAGATCATCCAGCCTTCTGATTCTCCTCTGAATACAATTTTCTTCTCTCAAAATGAACCTCATGCTCATCATCTACAGGATTGAATTTGAGCTGCTGAGAATTGGTAATAAATCCAAATTATCCTCAATTTTGTGAAATGGAATTTTAGATCAGCCTGTGGCTGAAGCCACTGAGTATTACAGCGCCTGCACTTTGTTCCGCTGTGGCTTTGTTTTTCTCTACAAGGGAGGAAGAAAGGTTGAGTGCAGCTGAGGTTTCTGGCTGGCATGGGCAGATTTACGTATTAACCTTTCTTGTTCTTTGTAACTTCTGGCCTCTGAACAGAGTCCAGGGTTATATGCATGTTTGGAACAAGGAAAAAGAGAGTTGGTGTATGTGATTCTGAAGCAGTTGATTCAGACTGTGCTTTAAAAAAATAGAAAAAAAAAAAAGCAGAAAGTACAGCTGGTAGTTTGGAAGGGAGCCACCCAAGTACCCAGAGGTGTGAGTTCTGAATCCATTTCTCAATCTTAGCTGCAGTGCATTGGCTAAAGAGAGGGGTGGAAACTGCTGAGTCAAAATCAAGTCAGTTAGCTTTTCTAACCCTCTGAGAAAAATTACAGATGAGTTTATCAGAGCTTTAAAATGCCATGTCCCTCACTGCCAAAGGCATCTGAATTGAGGAAGCAGCATTCTGCAGCTGCTTTCTCCAGGCTTTGAGCTCAAGGACAGAATCTGAACTCTGCTTTTATCAGCTGTGCAAATCCGTGCTTTTGATTCAAGCTGGTTCAATGACTATGTAAATATATATCTTATACAAAAATAAAATTAAAAAAATCTAACATTAAGCAAGTATGTTTGTATATTTTCTTCAGTTCAGATTTCTGAATAATATGATCCAACATAAAAATATGACTTCATTTCTTTCCAAGAGAATTATATGCCTACTTTCTAAATGAAAGAATAAATTACTCAGCTCCTTGTGATTTCAGTACCATCAGTTCTTTGGCAGCTTAAGAGTATACAGCTTTTTAATTCTCACCTGGTCCCCAGGATATGATTTACTTGTCAGAGTAGTTTTATGAGGTGCTTTCTCCTGACTTGATTCTAGGTAACGCCTGATGGGACGAGCAGATGGTGCACCTCGCTCCCTTTTACTGGGCATGAAGGAAAGAGGAAAGTCAGGGTAGAGATGGAAACTACTGCTGGCTTTTTTCCCTGTAAAATAGAGTCCAGTATTTCTAGTTCACCTTGATGGAAACATATACTATAAATAGTTTGGAGCATTTGAAGATTATTGCAGTAGGCTGAATAATGGCCTTGAAAGATATCTATGTCTTAATACCTGGAATCTGTATTACCTCATGTAGCAAAAGAGACTTTTGATGACGTGATTAAGTTATGGATGTTGGGATGGGGAAATATCCTGATTACTTGGGTTTACCCTAAATGTAATCAGAAGTGTCCTCATAAGAGGGAGACAGAGAGAAATTTGATGACAAAAGAGGAAAAGGTTATGTGATGACAGAAGCAGAGATTCAAATTGTGCACTTTGAAGATGGAGGAAGGGGCCACGAGCCAAGGGATGCAGGCAACCTTTAAAAGCTGGAAAAGGCAGGAAAACACATTTCCCCTAGAGTTTCCAGAAGGAACCAGCTACACTGACACCTTGACTATAGCCCAGTGAAACTAATTTCAAACTTCTGACCTCAAGAATAAATGTAAAAGAATAAATGTTTTGTTTTAAGCCAATAAATTCATAGCAATGTATTACAGCAGCAACAGGAAATTAATTACGTAGACGAATGGACTGTGTCTCTGACTAATCATTGGAATCTCTCTGGAAGCTTGTTAAATACAAACCCAGAGCTATCAGATCAAATTTGGTGGTGGGCTCGAAAGTCTGCATGTTAAATAAGCTCTTCATTTTAGAAACGAGAAAACCAAGGCTTGGAGAAGTGAAGCACCTTACTAAAAAACATAGGGTATATTCCATTTTAAATTAAATTTAATTTTATCTTTTGAATTTTCTTCAAAAGATGTGCTTTTGTATAAATGTGATTTCATTTGAGGATTTGTGTTGACATATCCATTAAAATAAAGAAATAAAAGATGAGAAACATTTTTAAAAATTATGTAATGTTTATTCATTAGAATGCGTATGGTGCAATCTGGCTTTCTGTGTTTGAATTCCTGACCTCTGGGGTTAACCTTTCCTTGTGGAGATTAGACAGCAGGCTGGGAAGAATGCCTTTGAAATTTAGAACAAAGACCTGCACGCAATTTACATTAGCGCACTGGTGCTGTGCATAATAATTGCTTAAACATTACAGCAGGATAGGACTTTAGATATAATTTATTTATAAATGGTAAGGATGTTTCTAACCCCTGCTGAACTTCCTCATATGATTTTCATGAGAAAACAAAAGTTTCTATGTACTCTCCCCCTTCGAAGACTTCAGCTACTACCATTGGAATTATGACCCCCTATCTATTCTCCTACCCCTGCCCACTGCCCTAAGATCTAGATCCAAACATCCAACCACCTTCTGGGTATCTCCATTTGGCTGTCCCTCCAGCAACTCAAATTTGGCTGAAACACTCTTGGATTCCAGAATATGCAAGGCTTTCTGCACGTGCTGTGCCTTTGCACTCACTGCTGCTCTGGCCCCCATCCTTCTTCACTTAGCCAATTTCTACTTCTCTCTTTAGACTCAGCTTAGAAACAGCCTCCTGCAGAAAGTTTCTCTTGACTTTTCCTAGCCCAGACTCAGTTCCTCTCCTATACTAGTCTGTAGCATCATGCACTAGCACATGCTATACATTGCTGAATGAAAGCAGAAGAGTTAACTCTCAGGCATAAAGAAACAAACTCTTTTACTCTGGTATTGAGTGTTTTCAGGATCCCTATCAATTAGGGAGACGTTTGTTTCTTCAAATTCAGCATCAGGGCGTAATAGGGATTAGGGTAATGCTCAAACCCTGCATTCTGGGTAGAAGCCTGGGGGAAGGTCTGGCCCACCTGGCTTGTGCCAAGGTTCTGGGCAGTTCTATTCAGGTCCACATGCATATGTTGGGCACTGATACAAGCCTGGGCTGGGCACTAGGCACAGTTTTAGACACTGAGCTTACATTCTTTTTCCCTGATCTTAAGACTCCAGTTTAGTAGGAGCCACTAAGGATCCTTTTTGAGTTTGGACTTTGGATTCAGGAAAACTGACGTTCTAATCCAGTCCCCATTAGCTATCAGCAGTGACCTTGAGCAAGTCACTTAGTCTCTCTGAGCTTTACTTTCCTAATTGGTCATATAGAAATAACAATGTCTATGTCCCAGATTAATTTTGAGGATTGTACCTAATAGCACATAACCCACACACACTTTTCCATTGCACATTAAATAAAATGAAGGAATTATTTCCTAGAGGAGGTGTTAGGGCTTCTACTGGCCAAGGGCTGATTCTGAGCCACAAAATAATAGATTAAGCATACCTAATTAGTCTGTTGGAAGCAGCAACAGGAAGGTGTCAAGAGAGTAAGGAGTGGGAAAGAGACACAGCGAGAAATGTGTGTGTCCGTGGTGAAGGGGAGCCCTCAGGACGTCTACAGATTTCCAAGACAATATTTGAAATGAACAAAGGCAAGAGATGACCAATAAGAGCTTCATCGTTTTCCTTTATCACCTCCCCCTTGTCCCTCAGCCCCAGCCATGCCCACATACACCACAGTGAAGTTTCTGAACACAGGGCTTTGGATCAGGGCCTCTCCAATTCTTTTCCAAACTTGACACCCTGGAGTTCTCAAAAGCTTCCACAAATTCTGGCTGACGAAGTCACAGTGAACTTGTCAGATGGTTCCTTACCTTCAACTCAGCCATTTTCCTTCTGCTGCAGGTGTGATGAGTTCAGGAAACCCAGGTCCAGAGAGAGTACAAAGCCAAAATGCTTCTGTTTCTCCTTCAAACCACTCTCTAGGTGGTTTTTGTTCTCACCGCTCCACTGGTCAGCAGGTCACTCAAACCAGCCAAAAGAATTGCCTGACACAAAGGGGGAAAGTCCAGCAAGCTTATTTCTTAACTGCTTACACATTTGCTCTGGGCTTTCACACAGGTTGTTTCTAGATGTGTTTGCAGAAGCCTGGCTCCTCTTCACCTGAAGTAGTGACTGGCTAAATTATTTGTTCCAGTTAAAAGGAGGCTTATTACAAAGGTGGAGAATTTGAAGCTATCTGGGAAAGGAACTATGGCAGTTATGCCAGGAAGGAACAGAGAAACTGGACAGCAGTGAGAAAAAGACCCAGATGTTTATAAGACCCAGATATTTACACTCTGGGTAAGATATTTACACATGGCTGCCTGAAGACAGAGACCGGGACCAGATAGCTCTCTGCAGGCGCCTCCCAGGAATGAGCTTCGGTTCTTGGGTGAACCGTTCAGAGCCTGAAACATTTCACTTAAAGCAAATTGAAGTGTTCACTATTGCTCTTCTTAATTTCTTAAAATACATTTAATGTTCTTATAAATTCTCTCTGAGTTTTGTTTCCTACTGCCTTTATCCCTCTAAAAACAGACCAAGGGATTACTTTCCAGACACCTTCTCCATGATTTCCTTGTCCTTCATCTTGGTTACTCTCCTTATTCACTGACAGGTAGCAACTTCACGGCCAGTAGCACTCAGGAAGGAAGAAGACATACATTGAGTGCCTGCTTGTGTCATATTTTTCCACAGACATTACCTTATTTAATTTCACAAAAACATTCTTGTACACTAGGCATTATCACAACTGAAGTGCAACAGACCAGGAAGGAAATATAAATGACTAAAGTAGGCTAGGTGATTTTTCAACATAAAATGAAGCTTCAATTTTTCAATATTGGCAACTAGAACAAATAGCAGAGAATAAAAAGAAAACCACTGTGGCAGATTGCAAAAAAAATGCCTCCCCCTGCAAAGTGCCCAAATTCCTCCTACCCTTGTATGTGTGCCCCTTTGGATGTGACTTTGCTGCTCCTTTCCATCAAAAGATGGTCATTTTTTTTCACCTCCTTGAATTTTACTTTGGCAGGTAGCAAATGACACTAGCAAACATGAAATACAGGCTTAAAAAGTGCTTGTGCCTTAGGACTTGTCCATTTCTTGCAGCCTGAGACCACTATGCAAAGAAGTTGGGTTAGCCTCCAGAGGTCCAGGTAACAGCTAAGCCCTGCACTAACTGCCAGATGGGTGAATTAGGCAATCCAGATGACTACAGACATGTGTGATTCCAGGTGAGACCAGCAGAACCACTAGTTAAATCTGGCCTAAACTGCTGACCCTAAGTTTTAGTTAAGCAGTGACAGAGAACTGATACAATCAAGCAGTCAAAAGCCATGCGTGTAATTTTAAAATGGCTATGGGCTGCCAGTTTGAGACCCTCTACTTTAGATAAATGGGTATAAGCAACCTCCAGAGATCCCCAGCCTCCAGCATATTGCAGTAGCAGCAGAATAATTTGCCTATGTATGAGGTGCTAGCACAGAGTGGGCCAAAGGGGACATGTTGATAGAAACAAGAGACAGGTTAGTAGCAAACTGTGTGGATTGATGGCCGCAGACTAGGCAGCTCATAGGACATTTCAGCATGTCAGCATAGACAGATGACATTGTGGTATTATATGAACTTCTCTGGAATTTATATGCAACCTGGGAGAAAGGGGGTTGAAGATCTCAGCTTTACTGAGGCTAAGAAAGTGAACTCTTGCATATCTGAGTTTGAGTATGGGTCTTGAATCTCCATTGATATTGGAGGGTGGCGTTTGGAAAATGAACGGGAGCCAATAAAAGACAAAGGAGAAGTTTTATTTTTCCATAAACTTTTTGCTTTATTTTTCCATAAACTTTCTATGCTCTTTCCATTAAACCAGCTTTGAAGGAAGATTTAAGAGGTGTTTCAGTTCTTTCCTAAGGTGTGAGAGACTTCTAAAGGAGTGAGAAAGTGATAATGGATCCTTGACTGGATGAAAATTACTTTGAGGAGCCTGAAACTATTTAAAATTGAATAAATCTGTCACCAAACTTTAGGAATTCCTCCTAAATGGGTTAATTTTATTTCCTTTCTTTTTGTTTTAGTAACAATGATTCACTATAAGTACTTGCTTTGTAACTACTATGTATCAGGCACTGTGCTGCACATACAAGGGGATATGAGAGTAAATAAAACACTGATACAGGTAGTTCTGATTCTGTCTAGTGGCCTTCCATTTTAATTAATGTAATCATATACACGCCTATGTATTGAACAATTTTTGAGGACCATTACAACATAATGCAATAGGGAAGGGCTCAGCGTGCTATGGAAGAGACTGGGGGCACTCAGCCCAGACCAGCAGGGCTAGGGAAGGCTTCCCAGAAGAGATTATCTGAGCCAAGCCACACAGTATAAGAGTTGGCTAGAAAGGGGACTGAGCAAAGATAGAAAAGTGGAGTGCAGTCCATTCAATAAATAGTGCTTAGGGTAATGGGACTTAAATTGCAGCGTGGAGGGGTCTGGTCAGGGAAGGGTTCTGGGGAAGCAGGGGAAATAGAAGGAACCACCTGGACAGGGTGATCAGCATTGAAAGACAGCCAGTAGGAGTAGGTTGTATGTCGGGGGAAGCCAAACCACAAACTGGACAAGAGCAGGGTCACAATACAAAGCTGTGAGCAAGAAAAACAAAGTTGTATAAAACCAGGCAGAGGAGGAGTCAGTGAACTAAAATGGGGAATGTGTGAGGCAGAGAACCTGAAAGGCAGCAGGAATTGGAGATTCCTCGTGTCTGCCTCTCCCAGATAGGAGGAGGTTTACTCTCTGCAGAAGCTCCAGAAGAAAAAATGCCAGAGAGCAGGTGTAGGACCAAAACTAAGTATAATCAGTAGTGATAAAACCTCCAGCCTACTTCTCCCACTACATTCCCAGCATGCTATCCTCAAGTGTTTTATGCTCCAGATAGGAGACTGGAGGATTCTTGTCTAGGACAGTGGACTGTAAATACTATATATTTGGATAAGTAATTATTAAGCACAAAAAATACAATCTTTCTGGAAATGCTTCTTTTAATAACGTAGGTATCCTCCCTTTAATTCCGAGATCCATGAATGATTATTATTTCTAAAATGAGACAGGATTCAGTAACATTTCATCCTATTGATCTTACAGAAATAAGTGTTGAGAAAATTTGTTCACATAAATTAGTAGATATGGATGGAAGGAATTTTGTTCCATCACTCACTTCTGAATATTAAAAATCACAGTGATTTATCATTAAACATTATTTTTAATAATCTGTCAGTCAACAATTCAATCAGGTTCTTCTTTAATTGTGTTGAAAGCAAATAATTGGAAACCTGATTAGAAAACGCTTCATTACCCACCTGCTGGAATCATTCATTTTAATTAAATATTATACTTTTACTTAGAGGTGCTTTGCCAAACTCACTTACTCAGAAAGGGCTGGGGAAACAAATATGTTAATTTTATATACTTTTCACTGTATACTTTTGATAAAAAATTTGTTTGATATTTTGACAGACCAGACAGAAGCCTTGCCATGAAACAACATGCCACAGGCTTGCATATTTCCTACCAAAATTCTCTTTGCTTTGCTTTCAGAAACTCTGCATTAAAAAATAATAATAATAATAATTGTGGGGAATGGAACAAGCAAAGTCCTTAAATAAAAGAAATATTTAGAGTTGTGCTTTTGTTGGTATCCTGAAGACATTTATACCCTGGGGTGATATATCAGAGTACTATTCCTTTTCTATAGTTGGAAATGGGTGATTATGGATTCTCTTCAAATTATCTGTGCTTATATTACCTCTTAGAGGGGATACTTGTACCCATCCTAACTTGAAGACCACTGACCTACACCAAGAAAGTGGAAAATGTTACATCCAGGTAGCTGGAAATTGTTACAGGGTAATGTGAAGCAGAATGTGACAGGCCTACAGAGCAATCACTCCGGAATGGAGTTAGATAATAGAGGACTCCAGGACAGATGTCTCCATGAAGAAGATGGAATGGATGGATTACCTGATATACTTGATGGTACTGAGCAAGGCTTTACGATTTGGTTGGAGTTTGGGGGTTCTGTTCTTCACCAGTACTTACTGATGACCTTGGTAAAAACTCAATGGTTAGCTAGCTGAGAAACCAAACATGGTACAAAAGAAGGGGTGTGTATACGATGGCAAGGCACTGATGAGAAAGAGATATACCTAGAGGGAAGAAAGTGGCAGTAATAAAAATGATAGCAGTATATCAAAGACAAATATTTCCTGTTTTGCCACAGAAGGTATGACAATCACCTCGTGTTCACCTTAGCAGGTGTAGCCTTGAGAGTGGCTCAGTTCATTAAGGCGAGATCATGTGGAGGTAGCCAAACACGAACTTTTAAGAACTCTGCTATAATGGCACTCCCAAAGTACAGAGTCTAGAATCTACAATCTCTGCTCTTTGATGAATTTATTAGTCTGTCTCAAAGGCTAGATCCTGACTAACTGCATCAAAATCACCTCGTTTTCCAGATTAAAAAAATACAAAATCCTGGCTCTATCCTATACATATAGTACTGGGGACAGGGGTGGGTGGGAGGGATGGGGAGAGATGAAATCCCGGAATCTGCATTTTAAGCAAGAACTTCAAGGGATTTTTATACACTTTTGAGTGTGAAAGGCATTGCTTTAAGTCCTTACATGGAGGTGCAGGTTAACTGTACCTGGAAGTCTGGTCCCTTTCCTACGTCATGGAGCAGTCCTGCAGACTTCAGCTCCAGGTATTTTGCGTAGGCAAACATACTGTGGAATGTTTAAGGCCCAGGGCTAGATTTCCTGAACCCTTCCTCTTGTACCACAGTGATTTAGCTCAGTCTTGGGACTATGGAGAAATGAATTTTTAATTTCCTTCTCCTCCTTTCCCCCAAACAGTATCCTCCTTTGAATTTTAAGATACTAAATCAATGCAGACATCCTGTTAGACCTTCAAACTTCTTAAAATAGGATGCTATCTGTGCTTTTAAAAATTCAGTTAAGCCACCATCGATTAAATATCCATACATGGTCCTACTCCTATGTTGGGTGCTATAGCACACACTAGTGAAATGAAGACTGAAAACCTCTGATTATGGCAGCAGTTAGGAGCTCTACACCTCAGTTTGATGGCCCAGCACATCAGTTCCATGAAGCCCATTTTCAGAATGCACAGAAAACCAAATAGTGTCAGGGTACTTGGATTATATTATGAAGGCCTCAAGTTTGGGGAATTCTAAGAACCCAAGCTAAAGCTAATATGGATCAGTCCCGTTAGGAGCAGCTTTTCTTAGAGCATCATAGGGGAGAAGAGATTTCTTTTCTCACCTATTGCTATAGGTTCATGACTGAGGCACCTATAACAAAAGGCAGATGAACAAGAGAAAAGCATACAAATTCATTTAGCATAAGTTTTGTGTGACATGGGAGCCTTCAGAAATGAAGACCCAAAGAAACAGGGAAACCTGTGTATTTTTATGAATACTCAAGCAGAAGCACGACTGGAGGATAAAAGGATATGATCTAATGGTAATACACTGGAGGAAACTTGGCAAGGCCTGTTTGTTCAGATTCTTAGTGTCTCTGTGTCTTCAAGGATAAAGGGTACCTCTGGAATGACGGTTTTATGACCCACTTCAGGGAAAGGTCACCTAGGTTTTATGGCCTGCATTAGGCGACAAGGGGTGAGGGGAAGGTGGGAGTGACCTTCTTGCTTCTGCTGTTTTCTCAAATACTAGGGTGTTATATTTTGGGGTAGCATGTCCTGAACCCCATCAGCATTAAGGTGGAAAGACCAGCCGAAATCCTTAGTTGGATTCCAACTAAGAGTCCTACCCACCCAAGGAACAGATGAGTGGCCACATATGACTTAACACCTGGTCACCTCAACGATGAGTGAGAATATTGATTACAGCTATAAATCATAACAGGAAAAAGAAGTCTTTCTCTGTTGCTACCAACTTGTCCCATCCAGAAGAAAATTAAGATTTAATTAACACTTTAAAAATATTTTGATTCTTACACTTTTTATTATCTAACAGCAATTTTCATGAGTAGTTCTCAGGGAGTCTTAGCAAAAATTAATGTTCAAAAACATTCTTTTGGAAGAACTCCAGCTAATAATATTCATTTGAGCAAAAAGCCTTATTTTGCTGCTACTAATATCTGCAACAAACTTATTTATTTTAGAAAACTATAATTCAGGGAATCAAGCCTGGCAGCAAGAAGAAATGGAGTTGAGGAATACTCTTCATTTTTCCAGGTTAACCCTGGAGCAATCAGTGATGGGTTATTTTATTTTTTAGTAAGGTAGAAAATAAAGAAATTAGGATGAACTTTTATTTTTAAATTAAGGGAAAGAAAGGAGAGGGAAGGAAGGGGTTTTTGCTTTATTTTTTAAAGGAGAATACAAAGAGCTTTAGCTGGTTTCGGTCTTTGTGTAGCCTTCGGTTTCTACTTCCCAATTGCACAGCCTCTGCTGCAACATACTGGTGACAGATTCCACATACAGATCAAGATTTGCATAGCTCTCTGTATCACAAAGAAACCAGGGCTAGGTCTTATCAGAGAGGAAGTAAAGAAAGTCTGGAGAATAGTCTAGCTGATGAAAACTGCTTTAAAAATTCTTTTCCAAATTCCCAAGACTGTCTTTCTAAAAGCACTCTCTAACATTATTTTAATATCTTCTTTATCATGCCTTGATTCTCAAAGTACTTCTGAAATTTAATTAAAATAGAATAGAAAGTGAATTTGGTTTTTTTCCTAGCTTTAAAATAAGCTGAAATTGTGTATTTATTATTATTATTATTTTTAATATGGAGCAAAATCAGAAGTGTAGAGACTTGCAGCAGAGCCAGAGAGAGAATATAGGTGATAGGATGTTGAATGAATTAGTTTTTAGAAACCAGATTTATATACTAAGAAAGAAGTTAGTATAGAGAGAGTTAAAATGAGTAAAAAGGGTGGGTTAAAAAAAGTAATGATGAACAATTATGCATACACACACACACACACACACACACACACACACACAACCCCCAAAAAGCAGCTTTGGAGTGATTATGAAATCCAAGGATCCTAGTTCATAATTCATGTAAATGTGTTGCTGTGGAACTTATTTTTACTTCTCTCCATAAATATATTGTTGACACAAGAATAATATTCTTAGTTTTCTGACTAAGGGACATTTCAGGAGTAGACTTTTCCTTAAAAAAAAAAAAAAATGAAGAGGCTATAAATCTCTTACTGCCCTTGAGCAGGTCTTAGATTTCACCATACCTATTTCTAAACAGAAAACAGTGAGACTGCAGACAGCTGCAACGTAAAGACTGAAGGAGCTGTCAATTTTTCACGGAATTCTTCTTTTCTGATACTGCTGTTCTCCATGTATTATTAATCTGTATTTATATTTAACTCCAGCTATTAGTCCGCCTCTTCCAGCCACTGAGCCATTTGCAAAGGAGAGAAGAGGGAGACAAGGGTTGCTATTATTAGGCATCTCTGTGTGTGATGAAGGTGGAGACAATTAAATAACACCATTTTTCGTCTTTGAAAATGACAGAGATTGTTTGGGGTGGACAATTCAGAGCTGGTTAACATAACCTTTCCCCTCAAAAGAAGGTAAAACAATAGAGATACATTTTTGAAGTACTTAATTAAGCCTTCAGCAATGAGTGTGGGAAAATTACAGACCCAAAAAACCCTCCAGTTCCAGGCAAGGGTAAATTTTCTCTGCAGTACTCCATCAGTGCTCATTTACTGCATCATTTTGACAATATCTCATATTTCCACAGGGCTTTTACATAATCCATAAATAGGGACAGAAAGGTGAGGAACAGAACGGGGACAAAGTTTGGGCCTCCCATGTTGTCACTTCCTTCATTTTCCATTAAAGGGTAGGCTGATGGGTAGCATTTTAAGATGATTTTGTTAAAAGACATTAATAATCGACACAGCAAGAAGAAAGCTGTGAAAAGCTGCCACTGCTTGCTCACTCTGCCGAAGGATGAGTGTAATTCAGTCATAATGAAGGCTCTTTAATGTTCCTCCCCCAAATCTTTTTCGATCAGGAAAGCCTGGAATCTGCAGGCAAGAAAGATAATCACATTAAGTTTCAATCATGAAGAGTTCAAATGCTAATAGTAATTTTTTTCCGTATTTTCCATTTCTGTATGTCATCCTGTTGTTACTTAAAGCACTAGCTTTATGAAGTTTTTCTCAAAAAACCACATAAGATTAAATAATAAAAAAGAAATTCTACCAAAATGGAAAATATTTGCCAATAAATTGGTGACAGTATCATCTAAAGCAGAAAGGATGAAGGTGAATCTTGTAATACCTACTACACTTTTATATAAATTATTTGTATTGTGACAGACTCTGAACATATACCTTTGGAGTCCCAAGCAAATGATTTTATTCTATTATTTTATAATGTAATCTTATTCCTGGATTCTCCTTGTTTCTTAGACCCTTATTTTCCCTTTGCTCTAATTTTCTCCTTTTGTATTTAATAGGATAGAAAACCAGTTGCTTGTGCCTATAAAGGGCTTTCCCCAACCTTTTTTAACCACTTGTGAAAATAAATTTGGAAATCACCTGTCCAAATTTAAGAATCAATTTTATTAAGAAAACAGAAATACCAACCTGATTACCTTCTCTTAAAAAATATCTCTTCTCTATGACCTGTGAGAAATAAACAAAGATTTTAAGGGCTTAGTATACATACCGGGAAAAAGTGGCTAATTATAGTGGCCACTAATGGGACTAAAAGGAATATATCCAAATTAAGGGTCTTTCTAATAGCAGTAGACATTTAGTACGGTGAGTTAAAATCTGGTGTTAACAAAATCATATTGTGAGAGTATTTCCATAAAGGCCTGCCTCATTCCAAAAAGTATTAATGACAGATCAAACAAAATAAATGAACAACAAAAACAACTAAATAATGAGAGAATGACTTAAAATCCCATGTGACTAGAGTTTGGCAGCAAATTTGACTCTAAGTTTATTAGCAGTCAGCCTCAAAGGAGAACAAACAGAATCCATAAGATAAAAGCAAAGCAATTGCCTGTGACAATAATATAGCTATTTTTTAAAAAGGAGTCTGCTTAATGTGGCAAGCCATCACATCCTTATAGTAAACAGCGATAAATTCTATACGTCCTCAATGTAAGCAGATGACACATCAAAAAGCAGTCTGTCTGACTCTTTTGTTGACTGCTTCTTTCTATGGACTTAATCTGCACCCTCAATTCAGTAGTTTCAGAATTGTCTGTATTTGGTCACTAGGAGAATCAAGTTCAAGCATTAGATGTATCTGCACAAATCCATCACCACTATTGAAAAGAAACCCTCAAAATATATGTCGAAATGTAATGAGTTAAAGAGTACCATGTTTTCAGATAATGAAAAACATTTTTAAAAATAATAAATTCTGTTCTATCACTTGAGAAACTACAATGGTTACGGAAGCAGTATTATAAATGGTCCCTGTCTTATGATGGTTTGACTGTGATTTTTTGATATTATGATTGGTGTGAAAGCTATATGCATTCAGTAGAAACCATACTTAGAGTACCCATACAACCATTTGGTTTTTCACTTTCAGGACAGTATTCAATAAATTACAGGAGATAGTCAAAACTTTATTATAAAATAGGCCTTGTGTTAAATGATTTTGCCCAATTGCAGGCTAATGTAAGTGTTCTGAGCATGTTTAAGGTAGGCTAGGCTAAGCTGTGTTTGATAGGTTAGGTGTATTAAATGCATTTTTGACTAACAATATTTTCAATTTACAATGGGTTTCCTGGGACATAACCTCATCATAAATTGAGGAGCATCTATATTTTCTTTATATAGAGCTGTTGTGATAAGAAAAGGTAATCAGATAAGAACACAGATTAGCTAGAGATGAACTCTAAAACATTTGGATCTGGAATTGTAAAGCTACGAATTCCTTAGAATAAGAGCAGAACATGTTCTTCCAAGGCATGTGACAGGTTGCTCTCCCTGGCCTGAAAGCCATTCAGCCAGATTGTTTTTATTCGGAAACTATGGCTGGGTTACTGTTAGCCACCGCAGATCCAGGGCAAAGTTGCATTCAATGGTCCCAGAAGTAGAAAAACTGGTTCATTATTAGTGTACATTTCAAAGCACTTGACCCCAAAGAAACCAAGAAGGGGACTGATTCCCTTTCCTCTCTCTATGGCAGGATAGGAAAATCTTACCATTGTAGATTGGGAAGAATTATCACTAGCCAAGGGAGTCTGGAGAAGGAATTAGACTTCCTCTTGGAGAGGAAATCTTTACACTAAATTCTGAAAGATTTGATGTATAGAAAATGGGGTGAAATTTAGCTGTCAGGTGCCTTAGTTTCAGGCAACCCCCTTAGACCAGAGGTCTGGCCAATCTACTAATATACATACCTTTTGTTGTGATGTAGGCAATGAAGAGAGAAGTTACCTTTTGCTTTTGGTCATAATTCTTTACCCCAACTTGCAATGTCCTTCTCTTACCAAATCTTGCCCCCTTCCTAAAACCAAACAGTTACTCCTGATTTTTTTTTTTTTTTTTAATAAAGGCTTGCCTGACAACTTGGGTCACACTAGTCTATAACCCATTGTTTCTCTAGGATATAAGTTAGCACATCTTATTTTTTAAATTTCAAAATTAATAAATTATTAAAAAATTTAAAACAATATACTGTGGGATCTTTCCATATCAGACCACATCTATAAGCTGTTGCTCTTAGGGGACAGAAGTTTGTATCAGATGGGGGCCATGGATCCAAAACCAAATGGAAGTTCTTACATTTTAAGTTTGAAAACAATGTGGAGAGAAAATTTGGTTCCTTGCAGTGCTTCCCAACAGTTTTCATGTCATGGCACACACAGAAAGAGCTAATATTTGTACAGCAGACTGCAGAAAACAGAAGAGGCTGTCAATCACCTAGCTCCAACCCTGAGGGCTCTGGCTGTTCTAAGAACTGCGGGAATCAATATCTCGGTACACCTGTACCCTATTTGCCATGAACTAGTTAAGAAGTTCTGCAGTGAAACAAAATTTTCCTAGTGGTCTAATATTAAACATAGAGGGAAGTGGGGCTTATCTTATGCTGCCATGTTGAACAAAAGGGCCAAAGATTACATCCCTAAATAGTTAAAAGAAAAATGGTTCATAAAGAAGAGCTATGAGGAAATGTTTTTCTTAAGAGATTTCATTTAAAAAGGAATATAATACAGAAATTAACCTTTTTCAGTAATACATAAAGACATCCTATTCTACTTTACTATGCAATATCAACATTGGGTGAACAACTTAAACTTGGTCAATGCAGCTGTATGGCCTTGTGAAGGGAAGACAAACAGAGCTCTAATTTGCCAGCTTGCTGAGTCATTCTACATTTTCATTACAGTTTAGGATAATAAGATTTTACTAGCAAAGAGTCAATAATTGAAACGCAAAGATACCTGACAGGGAAACATTAGAAAATCAAGATGATGATGTAACCTTAAAAAGTAACAGTAACATTCATGTGGGGAATATTAATAGCTGGGAGAGCAAAAAGAACTCAGTGCTTTAAGTAGAATCTCCTCAGTTCAGTGCCTTTCCTGTGTGTGTTGGGCGGGTGGGGGGAAGCGGGTGAATAAGTATAAAAAAAGCTAGAAAATGGGTCAACATAATTTGTTTTAAGGAGAGGTATCTTTTAAAAACTCCCATTTAAATTCAGTAGCTTTTACCCTTTACTTAGAGAACACTGATGATGGAATAACTACGTCAGCAGGCCTTGAGCAATTATGCCACCAGATAAGAAAGATCAAAACAAGTATTATTCAGGCTGTGAAGTTTTGTACAAAGCAATAAAGGGACACAGGATCCTACAAAAGTTTAACTCTCATAATATATAAATTAAGTTTAAAAATAACGTAATTGAAGCCATTACCTTATCAAAAAACCTACTGAGCTTGACAGCATTGGAAGAACCTGCAGCTAAGTACCGTGGATTTGTGCAATCCTAGAAGAGAAAACATAAGAGCCACAATTGAAAGTTAGGAAACCTAAGCTCTTTGTTAGTCATAACCTTTCCTGTTGCACATTACTTTAGGCATAATACTATTAGGCATAATACTCTCATAAAATATTCAATAATTTTCAAATTATGAGGCGCAAAGCAAGGCGGAAAGTACTAAAGGAAGATAAGGCCACTTACTCTTTGTCATTTAAGCAATTTTAGGGTATACTGACTGAATCAATGTAGTTATAATCAAATAATTCATAGAGGAAGACAGGATTACTAATATTTCACCAACAACAAAACCAAGGTATTAATCAAGTGACCGACCTACATTTACTCTGAAAACCAGAAACAGAGCCATTAAAAACAGTAAACACTTCACTTTTTAGTACTAGTTACTCAACACTGCTCAACTAATTAAGTACTGTATAATTCATATGAGTAGCAGGAAACACAAAAATAAGGATTTAGAGAAGCAAAGAACAAACAGAACAGTTGCCAGGGATTTCTCACTCATTGGATACAAGGTACTTCATCTCCTAGTAGGTCACAAAGATATACTGTTTTTGATAATAAACAATAGATACATTACTACTGTTTGATAGGATTTTTTAAAATAGGAAAAAAATGGGTCCCGAAGAGACAAAACAATGTGGAACAATAAATCATTACAATAACTTTGCAAAGACCTTAAAAGGCTTACTATGCTTCTCTAGAATTCCAGTGTTGCATTGTGTTTGTTTGCCACCTCAAGAAACAGAGTACTTTGATTTTTACCTCAAATGCTAAGACTAAATTATGACAATAGCATGTAGGCTCCTGTGCAAGGATGATATCTGTCTTTTAGCTACAGACCCTCTGTGCCCCTTGAGAAATTACTGAAATTATTGTTGCATTTATTCTGTTTTGACAACTCTAGGCCCACATGAATTTTTTCTAATGAATTTACAATTACTTATTTTACTCATATGCAACATTTCAAGGCTCACATTTTAAATTTTGGCTGGAAACTATAATACATTCTCTAAAACCACAAAAAAGAGACTACAGCAAATTTTTCTAAACTCAGGGATCTTCGAAGCCAGCAAGCTCTGAATCTGAATCTGAGTATCTGTCCTAACATTTCTAAGATTGTATTGTAACATTGGTTAGGTTACTAAACCCCTGACGTTGGGCATACTCATTTGTGGAATGGGGATAACAATACTTTAGCCCATAGAATTTTTTTTGAATATTAAATGGGATAATCCATATCTGGATATAGCAAGTATTGAAATATTAATTTCCTTCTCTCTTCAATTTAAGAAAATGTTATCAGATTGAATTTTCAGGCACAAAAAGCTCTTACCATAATAAAGATAATTCCACATATGGATTATACAGACCGAAACATCATTGTACAAACTACTGTGTTTGAAATGATGTTTGAACACATTTCTATACTAGTTGGCACATATAAGAGACAAACTTTTGACCTGTGGTAGAAATGTTTTATAAAATGGATATTGATTAGTTATTAAAATGTCGAAAGATTTCAGAGATAATTCTAAATAGAGCTAAAGTACTAAATAGAGCTAAAGTATACTAAATCAAACAGCGAGCAAACAAAACACCCTAAAAAACTTAATTCCAGGGCTCCACAATTTCAGGTTGACCAGGCTAGAGAAAGCTTATGATTTTTCGGATGAGACTTTTAGAGCTGATAGAGCCATCTGCCATTGATTGTGGCTAAGGGTAAAGCCTGAAAATTAATAGCTCTAAATAGCTTGTCTGAGCTTGAGAAAGGACTATTAACTAGGGAAGATGCTTCAATAAGATCACTATGAAGTAAACACACAACAGAGAAAAATTTGTACTAGATACACTAAGCCTAATGGGATTTTAAAAAATTAATCTGCCACCTATTTATAATTAAAACAATTTGCATTTTAGTCAGGCAGAAGATAACTTTCATTCCACCTTTGAAGTATATATCTGTTATATTCTTAGTTTTCTACAGTTTTAAGTAAATTCATACAGTAACTGATGATGCTAACACTAATACTGTTATATTATTAATAGTTTTTTATTTGAGGCTTTATACTTACTTGAGGAATGTTTTTGACTGCTCTTTTTGAAACTCTCTTGTATCCTATTTTCCTCCTTTTTTCTTCTCTGCATCCTCATAACCCTCTCCTATTGTTGTTTCTGCTGTGTTCTTGATAAAGGCCAAAAGCATGTTGTATTTGAACTCCCTAGAGATCATGCGTGCTTAAGTTCCACTATTTGTGTACCTTTACATCTGTCTAACAATTAATAGATGGCCTTATCTTTGTAAGGCAAGTAGGAATAACTTATATTAAATATACAGGTGATTGTCACAGAAACCCACAGCCACTAGAAACAGATACATTTAGAAATATATTAAAAGTAAGCACTGGAACAAATTAAGTGTATTCAATGGTAAATTTCCCTTTGGAGATAATGTTCAAATAAAGTAACCTCAGCACTTCTTCCACAAGGATATCATATATCTATATAGCAGGAATCTCTGGAAAATCATGGTCCAGTGCTGACTACCTGCTGTATTTACATTAAATATTCCATCGTGGGAACTAAGAAAAACAAGGCACCCTCCACTGCAAAGCAGAATGTAAAAAACAATGGAATGGCAGGCAGAAGCTGGTAGTTACGGAAGTAGAGGTGGGGCTGATCCAAGTAGTGTTCACAAATGTTGACTCAGAGTAAGGGCATCAGAATCGCCTGAGTTATTTATGAAAACTACAGGTCCTCTTGCCAGACCTTATAAATAAGAATTTCCAGCAGGGGGGCAGTTATTCAAAATTTTTCATAGGTACTGTTAGTAATATACAATTAGGTTTGGTCAACTGTTGGTCTAGGTGATTCTAAGCGTTCCTTCAACTCCAAAATTCTAAATGTTAGCTAAAGGACAATTAAGTGGAAAATAGGCTTAACTGCAGAGCACAGGCTCTGAGTCTAAGTGCCTTATTTGATCCATGTGACCTTGACCTAGTTACCTCTGTTTCTTGTCTTCATCTTTAAAATGAGGACAATAGTATCACCTACCTTATAGGGTTGATTGTGAAGACGTATATGAGATAATGTAAGTAAAGTAACAGAACAGTGTTCAGCATATAAATGCTCAATAAATGTTGGCCATCAGTATTATTACACTGTATATCTGGAACGCCAGTGCACCGAATATGTTGCAAAAATCCTGCTTGTGAACAACAACATATAACCATGACTGAAGCTGCTGGCCAGGATCATTCTCTGGGTATTGCTAACTGGCTTATATATCAACTGTTTCTTAGCCTTTTTAGAACTCAGTTCTAACTGAGCTAGCTATCTAAGGAAGGGTCTCAATCTCTGTATTTGCATAAGTTTATAAAAATTAGTCCTTATGAAGCACTCGTAATTTACAGTTTGTAATTTTCTCATATATCTGCTAGGTTGCCCTGTAAGGAAAATTTTACAGTTTAAGAAGCCAAGAGGCACTTCTAAAGCAAGAATAATCAAGGTGTAGTGTCACCATAATCAATTTAATTATTTTAATTTTGGTGTGATTTTTAAAAATATTCTCAAAAAACCCCCATGATTTACATTATTCATAGAATAAAGTCTGAATATTATAATAGATTGGCATACAAGGCTGAAGTGACTGTGCACTGGGTATATCTGACAGTCTAGACATGTTGATTCCAATCTTGACTACATTTTGGATGAAAACCCAAATAGCTTGACTTCAAGTCCAAGGCTTCTTTCTCTAGAATATACGACTCAGATGTTGGTCTACAGTTTTGCCTTTACCTGACAATAATATAAACATGCTTTAAGGAAAATACACACCAAATTAATCTCTTCTGCATTGAAATCCTCAGCCAGGAAAGCAGTCCTAGTTAAAACTTCATGGCGCTTGGTTTCATGAATCTGGTCCAGTTTAGTCCCTATTACCAACAGTGGGATTTGGTTATCAGCAAACTGTTCTCGATCATAATCCCTGTGATAAATAATAATAAACAGGTGAATAGAATTTAACTTTCTGATGTAGATGTGTAATATTTAAATGCATCTAGCTTACATTATTTTACTGAAAATTAACTGATTCCTGCTCCCTTATACCCCTACTTTTCTCCCAATTTCTTCCATCTACTTGTTCATTTATCAATCCATCCTCATCATCTGTTGAGTTCCAACTATTCATCCAACCACTCAAAATTTGGCCCCCTGTGTTTTTATTGACTACTTGAAATATACCACAAATATACCACAATCAGTTGACTTGACTTCCCCCATAGCTCTGTCTTCTAAGGCTAACAGCTCAGGAATTTTTCAGTGCAGAAGCACAGAACAGATTAAAATCTCAGTGCAGAGAAAACCCAGCAGCCTACCATGGCACTCAAGCCTTGTGCCAGAAGGAAATGGAAAGCTTCTGGGTGCCTTTTGGGGTATGTAAAAACTCTATATCTATGATGCACATTTCTGTCTGAAAGGTGAAGAAATAAGGAAAATAAGAAAATAAGAAATAGGGAAGATGAAACCTAGAATAAGTCAAATATAGGTGACACTATAGCCTGGGAAATACAGATTAAACAAATAGACATGGAAGGAAATAGCTGAAATGCAAAATAAATAGTAAAAGGAAAGAATTTAGTACCAAACAGTTTGTCCTGACATGGGAGACAGAGGACAGGCAAGAATCACTTAGGGTTAGTGGACTTGAGTCACTGGCTATTACAATCCTTTTTTCCCTATATTTACCCAAAGGATTGAGTGGTAATATAAATGATACTTCTTATTGCTCAAAGGAACAAGAAACTATTGTTGTTGAATTAAATTCTATTCACAGAAATAAAACAGATTTGGATTTCTGACACGTTATAAGCTCAATTTACAACAGTCAGCAAAATCTGGTTTTGAACAATTCATGGCAGTAAATCAATACTGCATAATCCAATCACTACAACTCAGTTGCTTTTTTCTTCCTTTGACACTACTCTTCTTTCTCTTAGAGTTATCTAAATTCGGGTGGGGAGCAAAGATACTAAGTATCTATGCACTTCACAATAATCTTACAGAATCCCAGGTACTGTTCCGTCTTAGAACACATTTGTTTTCAGCTATATAACCTCCCATTCTCATAAAAATGTTACCATTCTATTTACTACATCAAAGCAATAGCTTCCATTCAAGGCCTTTGATTATTCTCACTGACATCAATCCTGATTTAGGAGACATGGTGAAAACTGAAATTTGCTTTATTATGGAGAATAAAATTTTGACTGGTCTCCTTTACAACTGTTTCCTTTTCCTACATTCACTGATTCTGTCTCATTTACAAATTTTTGTATATATCCTATCAAATATCATCTTTGATACATATAAATTTGTCACAGTCTTGCACAATCCCTGCACATTGACATATATAAAACATACATATATAGTTTGTTCTCTTATTTCTCTTTTTAGCTTTCCTTTTTTCTCATTTTCTGTCATAAAATCTTATATCCAACTTGAAATTTGATTTTGAAATCTTTTTCTGTTTGTAAAACTATTTTATCATGGATGGATAAGGCTGATAATTCCTTAACATCACAAAGAGACAAACAACCATGTATCATATTTATATATAATACTGCTTGGAAAAACAAAAAGAAAAATCTGCATCTTTCAGACAGCTATATTTAACTACCACTTTAGAGAAGATTTAAGATTCAGGAAAACAAGTTTAAAAGACCCTACAAGGATACAATCATCAAACTCCAGAACACAGAAAACTGTACAGAACAAACAAGCCATCTTCTTTTGCAAATAAACTGCTAGGGAGTTAAAAAAAAAAGAAAAAAAGAAAAAACAAGAAGGAAGAAACTAAGATTAAAAGAAACTTAAGAAACCAATTATAATGAGTGAACCTTATTTAGATACTCTTTTGAACAAATCAACTACAACATTTATGAAACATTGGGGAAATTAAAATAGCATTTGATTAAAGAATTGTTCTTACATTATTAGGTATAAGAATTATATGCTGTTATATAAAAAAAAGTCCTTATCCTTTAAAGTTATACACTGAAGTACATAGGGATGAAATGATACGTCTAACATTTGTTTCAAAATAATCCAGTTAAAGGTGGGGGAAGGTGGGGAGTGGGGAGAGGTATGGATGAAACAAGATTGGCCATATGTTGATCATTATTGAAACAGGGTGACAGGTACATGGGAGTTCATTTTCTATTTTTTTATATTTATATATGTTTAAAATTTTCCATAACAAAAGTCAAAAAAATTAATATGGGTAAAAAATGCTTACCATACAATTTACCCCAATTTTTTTATATGGCTTAAAACATAAATTGATATAAAAGACATATGCTAAGCAGTCTTGTTCCTACCCTTGTCCTTATCAACCCATTTCTCCTGGCCCCCATAGGTAACCATTTTTATTACTTTTTAATTTATCCTTTCACTGATTCTTTATACAAAGATAAGTACATATTCTTATTTCTTCCCTTTCCTAAACAATTGGAGGTTATAATATGTATTCTTTGTATCTTGATTTTTTAAGCCTAACAATATATCTTCTGTAGATCTCTCTATTTTAGTACATAGAGATCTTCCTGATTCTTTTTAAAATAGTTGAATAGTACTCCAGTATGTGGATTTACCAGTATTTATTCAATGAATCTTCTGTTGAACACTAGGGTTGTTTCCAAATCTTTTGATGTTACAAATAATGTACCAATGAAGCAGCAGTGTGTTAATGTTGTTTAATACATTTGAGGGGTCATCTATAGGATCAAAATAAAGATGTAGGGTCAAAATGCAAATGTATCTATAATTTTCATTGCCACTTTGAATTCCTTGAACATACTGTCTCCTAATCCTAAATTTAAGAATAAATTTTTTTTTTTAAAATTTTTTCTCTCGCATATTCCCAGTTTACAAAAGAATAAATTCCTTTTTTTTTTTTTTTTTTGTAAATTAGCAGAGTTTATTTAAGCAAATGACAATTCATGAATCACGCAGGGCTCTGAACCAGTAGTTTCAGAGAACTCCACTCAGTAATGTGGACAGGAAGTATTTATTAAATTTCTTGAGTAATAATAATTTTAGTAGAAAATAGAGAAAAGGCTAGGTTGATGAAGACATCAGTGATGCAAAGAATTGACAGAAGAAATATCAACTAAGTTTTGAAATACAGGTTTTAAATTAGTTGTGTTTATCCTTTAGTAGGTTTTTCAGGAATCCACACATATGCACTCAAACTTATACTATATTTAGGTTTCACATAACAATTAGACTTCCACAGGAAACAAAGTCTTTGGAAGACTTTCTTCAGTAAAAAATGGGAAGTGGGGTTCTGTTCAAGGTAAGACGTAATAAGTAAACTCTATCTTATCTTTTCCACTGACTGCAACTATAAAACCTGGACAGCATGCATAAAGCAGCTATTTGAAGACTATGAAACTAACTAGTAGTGGGCACATTGAGGAAGAAGGCTGAAGTTTGAAGTACCATTGAACCAGCAGTGAGTTTATGACTTTTTTCCTTTCATATCCCCTTCTTTGAATGCAACTTAGCTTAGAACCTGAAAGTGGTCATTGTGTGGACAGAGAACTCCAGAAGAAGTCCTATGGAACAGGAAAGGGGATTCCTAATGCTTCGAGGAAGTATAGAAGTCTAGTATTTTTTTCCTCCTGTCATAAGCCAGCCCCTGAGCAATTTCATAATGGTTGTGGCAAAAGCTATAATACAAGGAGAATGTTCAGGAGCATAGAGAAAGGGAAACCTTTCTCTCTGATTGGTAGAATTGTAATCCCAAGAGTGTAGGGCCAACTCCCATTGTATTTATTCTTTTTTTTGTCTTCCTGCCACTTGGCCCTGGACACGGGTACAGCTGCACAAGTATATGACAGAATAGGTAACAAAGGCCCCAGTTTTTTGGCCAGGCACAAAAAAAGGGAGCCCCAGCAAACTTCAAAGTATGGGGGCGATTGTAGAGATGGTGAAGTTCGAGAAAGTGTTGGGGAAATATGATTGAGGAATTAATGAAATGTGGCTCATAAGATCATTATTTTACTGTATTGTCCAATATTGCTATATTAAAGACAGAAACAGGAGTTTTCAGGGTTTTGCTCTGAAAGAATATGTGAACTTAATGGTTCACTTATCAGAGACTGTTATCCTGGGAGCGCTCTCAAATCTCCGGTAGGGATGCTTTCCAAGAGACTTTCTTGTTATCTCTCTTTCAAGGCTTTACTGTGCCTTGAAAGGCACAGCAAGGTAAATATCCAGCCCACAAGATGGGAGCCGGAGACAATGAGTATACTTTGCTCTGACACATGCCTCTGTGTTATTAACAACCTGTTTGTAGAAAATCAGGCTTCCTGTTCACTCCTGACTGACTGTCTATTTACCTTTAAGTCCACAATAACTAAATCAAAGAAATACAGAGTCACTATACCTCTTTTGTTATACTTCTGTTAATTGATGACTACCTCTTAGAACTTAGAAGTTAGTCTTTGAAAGACTTTGTGCCTGTTTGTTCACCTAGATTAAGACTTGTTAGTAGCCCTTTGAGAGGACTTTTGTGACCCTAACCCACTACCTGTGTAATCCTGCTCCCCTAGCAATTGCATTCCCTGATATGCAAATGTGTTACCCTGACAACTAGTAATTGAGATCTGTGATTATATAAACCTATGTGAATCTAACCATATTGCTAGACATTCATGGGGATATGCCTAACCGCCTAAGTACGCCGCTGTGATTATTCCGATCTTGTTATATAAAACTATAAACTATACCTTAGTCTCTGTGTATTCTTTTATTTTCTCTATTTCCTATCAATTTTCTTATCCTATGTGGCGACCCCTATCTGAGGGACTTGGCTCCACAGGGAGGAGTAGCTGACCTCCTCGTCAGCCTGCCATGCCACGTTCTTTTTTCCCCCTCGCAAGAAAGCAACCTCACAAAATAGTTCATGAATCCCTAGGCTCATTCTCAAAGCTGTGCATGTATGGATCTGATCCTAATCAATACCAAAGATATTGAAAACTGAAACAACAGGGAGACCAACACACAGGTCATATACTGATCTTTGTGTAGAACACAAATGTAAAATCATACAAAGTATGTTCTCAGACCAAAATAAAATTAAAATAGAAATTAACAACAAAGGATAATTGGAAAATCTCTGAATACCTGGAAACCAAATAACATTTCTAAATAATCCATGGGGTAACCTCAAGGAATATTAGAAAATATTTTGAACTGAATGAAAATGAAAAAACATTAAAAAATTGTGGGATGTAGTTAAAACAGTGTTTAGAGGGAATTTTATAGCTTATATTAACAAAAGAAGAAAGATCTTTGGTCAGTAATCTAAGTACCTTAACAAACTATAATATAAAGAGAAAGCAAGATAAAGCCAAAGGAAGCAGAAGGAAGGAAATAGAAATAGCAAAATAAGAGCAGGAATAAATTAAATTGTATATAGAAAAATAATAGATAAAAATCAGTGAAACCAAAAGCTGCTTCTGTGAAAAAGATCAATAAAATTGATAAACCTCAAGCAATTCTGACCAAAAAAAAAAAAAAAGAAGACATAAATTACCGAAGTCAGGGATGAAAAAGGGGTATCACCACAGACTATGCAAATATCAAAGGACAATAAATGAATACTATAAACAACTCTATTCACATAAATTCAACAACTTAAATGAAATAGATGAATTCCACAAAACCCACAAATTACCAATACTCACCTAGGGTGACAGAGGTAACTTGAATAGTCCTATCATTCTTAAAGAAATTGAATTTGTCATTAAAAACCTTTCAAATAAGAGATATCCAGGCTCAGATGGTCTCACTGGTAAATTCTACCACACATCCAAAGAAGAAATAGCACCAAGGATATACAATTTCTTCCAGAAAATAGAAAGGATACTTCCAACTCATTCTTATGAGGTCAACATTATCCTCACATTAATTTAAAGACATTAGAAGAACAGAAAACTACATATGAATGCCCCTCATGAACACAGACAAAAATCCTCAAGAAAATATTAGCAAATCAAATCCAGCAACATATAAAATGAATAATACACCATGATCAAGGAATGGAAGGCTAGTCACTGGGGATGTCTGGGATTAGGCAAAGAGTTAGACATGCTATCAAAAGCATAACCCATAAAAGAAAAAATGGGAGATAAGACTTCATCAAAATGAAAACTACTGCTTTGTGAAAGATACTGTTAAGAGAATGAAAAGATAATCTATAGCCTAGGAGAAAATATTTGCAAATCAAACACTTAACAAAGTGTTATTTTGGAGACTAAATACCTGTGATTGCTATAACATTTCAAAACAATTATGAAATAATTCTGGGCTTACCCATTTGTCACCAAGACTCCAGTTGGCACCAAATCCCTGTTGAGAGCTTCTAATGACCAACGATATAAGTTTTGAGATGACTTCTTATTTGTTAAGTCATGGACTAAAATAATACCTAAAATAATCAGAGAAAATGTCACTACTAAAACAATTCCTCTTCATTTCACAATTGGCAAAGTGAAGTTTAGTAAGTACAACTATTCGGTTGCTCAATGAATCTAGTATTCTAGTAGGACTAGCAAATTCAGACACAATTATTTAAAAATTTTCCTCTAAAAATACTTATAGATAATTAACTATGAAACTTTGTCAGTTATATAATGTTTTAAAAAATTTAACAAGGGCTGACAAACTGTCATTAAACTGTTAGAATATTTTTTCTTCATTTAACACTTCCTGGGTGTCTACTCATACCTGATCTTACTTGCAGAACCACCTCATCAATCAAGATAATCAAACTACTTCAAGTATATAAGAAATTATATTCATTCAAAAAATTATGTAGTTTCTTCACTGTAGATAGTACTGCCACAGACACTAGTAGAGATATTATTTATACTCACTAAAAATAATAATTAAAATTTATTAAAATGGTACTGATTTGATACAATTGCTATTCTCTAACTGACAAAACATTATCCTGTAGATCACCTGGGCCAAATCAACTCAAAAGTCTAATTTTCTAGTTCTTCGAATTAATGGTTAGCTATGCAAGCTTGCTACCTATAAGAGATTTAGTTAATTAGAGCATAGAAATATGCCACTGGAAGAGAGTAGGAGGAGTTAGTCAAGAAGTATGAATTAGTAGAAAATACATGCATGGCCTTTGAGAGAGTGAGAAGAATAACAAAATGTAATGAGGCCCAGAAATACAATTAAACAGACTCAATTAAGATTCTAGATAGAAAGTCAAAGCAGGCAATTATTATATTATAGTAAGATACGTACAAAAGCAGAAAAGCTTTAATGCCCAATAGAATTCAGGATATCATCTTATGGTCAAAAGACTATAGGTTTCAAATTCCCAACCCTTTCCTATATTACCCAGATTATAAAAAGAAGACATGAAAAACTGATGATTCCTCCATCTTCAAGATGTAGTATATGTCGATTTGAAAAAGAAAGGCAGTAGAGGTAGAATTAACTGGTTTCTATAGTTTTATAGCCATCTGTGTAACCAAGGTGCTGTGCAAGCTATAGGTGACTAGTTCTAGCAAGCTCAGACAAACCTCTGTCTCTCCTGGTGTCTGGAACAAATAGAGATCTGACACTTGTCTTCATATCCAGCTGCACTCACTCTTTCTTCCACAATGAGGAGTTCTAAGAAGCATCAATGGCATAGATTTAAAAAAAATTAATAAATGGTCAGGCACGGTGGTTCATGCCTGTAATCCCAGTACTCTGGGAGGCTGAGGCAGGAGGATAGATCAAGGTCAGGAGTTCGAGACCAGCCTAAGCAAGAGCGAGACCCCATCTCTACTAAAAATAGAAAAAAATTAGTTGGGAGTAGTGGTGTGTCTGTAGTCCCAGCTACTCAGGAGGCTGAGGCAGGAGGATCACTTGAGCCCAGGAGTTTGAGGTTGCTGTGAGCTAGGCTGATACCATAGCACTGTAGCCCAGGCAACAAAGCAAGACTGTCTCAAAAAAAAATAAATAAAAAAATAAAGAGCATAGCTAATATTAATTTAGTCCTTAGTGCTAAATATCAGGTTTTATGTGTTTTATACACACAAGAAAACAGAGGCTCTGAGAGATCAAGTAATTTGCCCTAGGTCACATGGTAAACCAGAATTTGCACTCAGGTAATCTGAGAGTAAAAGACAGGGAAAGCAGAATGAAATCTTATTTTAGGGCAAAGGAATGGCAGACATTTTCTCCCTTCTTTATTTCCCAGGTATAAATATTACAAAACAATGGGTGAGACTTTTGGATGGGGGAGTGAAAGGGTTCTAAAGGCCTTAGCTATTAGATGGACAGGGGGAGTTTATTTTTTGAGGCTCTCTAGGTAAGGTTTTTGAACTTTTAATGGCATTTGAGCACCCTTTTTCCTCATTTTTTCTCTTTTATTTGGGCTGAGAGTTCTTGCTTTGTAGAATACCAGCTAGAAGGTGGGGCCCAGATGAAAGAAGTCAGGGTGACAGCTGATGAGAATGTTTTAATCTTAAGGGAGAGAAGTAAAGACACTTGCAATTTCCTTCTGAGCTCATAGAGAGGGAAGAAGGTAAGTATTGAGGGAAGAAAGTTGTTGCTAAGAATAAAGACTGCACATTTGAATAGAGTGATCTTTATGCTTTGTTTCTTAGGAAACTAAGAATGGTAGACAGAGAAAAGAACCTTGAGTGCTTCTACCAAGAGAAATGTTCCGGAGCTAAGGTGAAAGAACACAGAAATAGGTTTTTCAACAAACAGTTTTTTTTTCTTTTTAAAGAAACAGAAATATATCTCAATCTTATCTGCAAAACCTAATGAATAGTAAGTACGAAGAGATAATCAAATAAATATGGATTTGAATGAATTTCTTCTTTAGCACTTAAAAGTTTACAACTCAGAATTTCACAGTTTCTGGGATTTGATGGTATTTATCTATATTATTTATTTATAATTTTTATCCTACTTCTGTCTCAAAAATATCTAGACAGCAAAGGTGTTATTTATATATCCAAACTTCCTGGGCCAGATCAGATTGATATTTGCTTTGACAAGTCATTTGACTGATACAAGTTTATCACCTGAGTCTAGGTCTAAACCAGGTTTCATTTCTTTCTCTCCTTTTTTCTAAGAAGTCACCTCACACTAAATCAGTCTTATCTTACTCTTTTTCTCATTTATATACATTCTGTTAATATATGCCATCATTATATATACTTTTGTTTGCTTGATAATGGCTTATATTAGTGTCATCATCTTATAACTGGATTTTGTTTCATTTATGAATATTTTGCTTCTTCAATTAGACTGTGACACTTTCAGGTAAAATTCTCTAAATGGGACATGGGTCTGAAACAAAACAACTCATCCTGTATTCTGTAATATGCAGTCAATGAAAAGAACATTCACTACTTGTTTTTGTAGCATCTACAACACCTTATGATATGGGAAGATACTGAAAGAGGAATATGAAGAATGAATGTACTGAATAAATGTAATGCTTACCTGAATGAGATCTAAGCATAGCATAAATGAGGCCCCATTAATGGCTACACATTTATCAGAAGGAAAGGAGTGACATGCCAAATCTTTTTATATACTAATCAAAAAGAAGTTGAAATTATATTTCACAGTAAAAAAGAGTTTTAAAAAATGAATTTTAAAAAAGAGAAGATAAAAAAAGAAACTCTACTGGAAAATCACAGGCATAAGTGGTTTAGTTCCTCGACTCAGAGTAGGTAGTCTATGAAGGGAAATTTCCCTGTTATACATACACCTCCATCTGGAAGTCGGCTCCAGGTATTTGAATAACTATAAGTGGATAAAATTTCCACACCCCTAAAAACACTTTAAGGCAGCTCTTTATAACTGCATAGGGCAGATGAAAGAAATCTCTGTATCTCGGTGACATGCTGCTTAAGACTATGGGACTTCTATGGTCCTACTGTACTTACTCAACTGACTGGAGAGAGAGTACTCCCAGAGGACAATGTTTTGAAAGTCCCATGTTTTATGTCAAGTACCCAAAATACAATTTTATTTCTCAATATTTAGCTTATGACAATAATTTAAATAGAAACACTCAGACAAAGCTGATGTTTAATGTTCTGAATTACATGGTTAGAATCTAGAAACATAAACTAAAATGTGATATGCAGTTTGAAAGAGTTCTGAGTATATTAGAGTTTTCTCAAATTGAGACGAATCTGGCATGCCATAGCATTTCCTATCAGATGATCTATACTCCTAAACCATTAGGATCTGGGAGAAATTAAAAAATGCTTTACCATTTACAGAGTTGTAGAATACTGCTCTTGTGCTTTTCACACTGCTGGCACTGCCCACCGAGCCTCCAACATCCCATAATTCTATATAGTAGGTCTTCTCTTCTGGGGTTCCTTCTTTGTAGTCATGAACCTAACAAATCAATCAATCAATTAAAATAATTATTACAACCATTAAACAAACTGGTAAGCATCCTCACCTCATTCCAGTTTAAAGCATTGGACATTCTACGTCTGCACCTCACTCTCTCTGATCACCACCTCCTATCTTTCAAGCTTATTCTCTTTACAACTCAACTCTGATAATCTATGACTCCAGAGGACCCTACAGTTAATTGATCCTAACATCTTTCACAACTCCCCTTTCCACTTTCAAAGCCTCACTTGCTTCCTAACTAAGCATATATTCCACGGTCCATCATTACAGTCACTCCTTTGGCACTTGCTCACAATTATATTCATCTGACAAAATTCCAACCCCGGTTATATCCACCTTTCCCCCTATTCCATGTCTACAACCCAATGTGAAGCTCACAAAAATATACATCAAGCTGACTGGATTCTTTTTAAGTGTACTTTTGCACCTATCTTTCAATTACTTCCACAGTCTATTGGCCCTTTCCCCCTTCCAGATAACTATTTCATACTTTCTCTTCTTTTTAAACTTCCAATCATTCTTCCCCATCCTCAATCACAGCTAATAACCTTGCTTCCTAGGACAGAAGCAATTAGAAAAGAACTTCTACAAATTGCTCTTCCCATATCTATCCATCCTCTTTCATCTATGCCCATATAATCTGCTTTGCCTCCTGCTATTATCTTAGGCTGTCTGTATCCCTAAGGCTAAAGCCTCCTCTTGTGCGTGAGATCCCATCCCTACTTTCTTATTTAAAGATGCAGTTCCACTAGGTCTCCCTTCTCTCTCTTTCATCATCAAATTTTCCTTCTCTGATGGATAATTCTCACCAACATACAAACATGCCATAGTTTTTCCCACCTTAAAAAAAAAAACAAAACCTTCTCTTGACCTCATATCCTCTTCCAGCTACCATGCCAGTTTTCTCTTCCTTTTCATAGCAAAAGCCCTCCAAAGAGCCTAACTATTCTTAGCTCTAATTATTTTCTTCACATTCTCTTTTGAACTCATTTCTATCATGCTTTTATGCCAATCACCCCACTGAACTATTCCTTGTCAAAGTCACATGACCTCTGCATGCTAACTCCAGTGGTCAATTAACACTTTTCATTTTACTCCATTTGACACAACTAATCACACCTTGTGCCCTGCAATACTTTCTCCACTTAGCTTCCAGGATATCACATTCTCCTGGGTTTCTTCCTACCTCACTGGCTAGTCTTTTTCAGTTTCTATTTGGGTTCTCCTTATCTCTCTGACTTCTAATTATTGGAGTGTCTCAAGGTTTAGTTCTTCGGTCTCTTTTCTTCTCTATCAATACGTTCTCTTGGCAATTTCATCTAATCTTATGATTTTAAATATTATCATTATGTTGATGAATTTCAAACATATCCATCCTGTGAACTTTAGACTACCATAACCAGGAGACTACAATTTAGATGTGTAACAGGCACCTCAAATTTAACATATCCAAAAATAATGTCCTAATCTTACTCCCAAACCTATTCTCCCAGTTTTTTGTGTCTCAGTAAAAGGCAATTCTATCCTTACAGTTACTTGGGCCAAAAACTTAACAGTGATCCTTGACTCCTTTCAAACTGCGCATCTGATTTGTCAGCATATCTTATTGCTTTGACCTTAAAAATATATCCAAAATCTGTTCATTTCTCACCACCTCTGCTACTACCACCCAGGTCAAAGCCTCTATCTATCTCATTGCCTGAATGAATGTAATGGTCTCCTAACTGGCCTCCCTACTAGAGGCATCCCTCAATTCCTCTGTTTGTTTTCCAAATAGTAGCTAGGGCGATCTTTTAAAATGCAAGTGATGTTGTATCACACCCTTTTGCTCAAAACCCGCCAATGACTTCCTCACTCAGAGTAAACTCCAAAGTGTCTCTTTTGCTCAGGGTCTAGGCTCTGTAGGCATTCATTACCAGTACTATATAACTATTCAGAAACAAATTATGATATAGGACAACCAGATTAAAGTATAGTCGTTCACAGGTATACATCAGAATCTTTCAAGAACTAAAAAAATTTTTTTAAAAAATATACATGCCAGTCTTACTGAATCAGGAACTTTGGGATTAAATCCTAGGCATGAGTATTTTGAGCAATTTTCCA
This sequence comes from Lepilemur ruficaudatus, assembly GCA_963574885.1. Classification (NCBI taxonomy): domain Eukaryota; kingdom Metazoa; phylum Chordata; class Mammalia; order Primates; family Lepilemuridae; genus Lepilemur; species Lepilemur ruficaudatus. Next base: position 49,149 of record CAUYRT010019278.1, read on the forward strand.
AATGATTCTGCTGTAACTCCCTACTTAAGAACTGCTGATTTTATAGAATGGAACTATTCTGGTATCTGGAGCTCTAGATTATACTCCTTGATTGCCACTAATCATCTTTGGTATCTTTGAGCCTCAGTTTCTTTGCCTATAAAATGAAGGAGTTGTATTATGTGATTTCTAAAGTATCTATTGGCTTTTACATAGTAAAAAAAAAAAAAAGCCAAGATAGCTCGGTAGTTAAAACAGATGTCTTAAAATGCACTAAAACTCGTATACTATATTCAACAAAATGCTTTACACTTTTACATATTCACAATTTTTTTGTCTAAATCCTTTTGGCCAAGGAAAAGTTTAAGTAAATATGGTACTCTATAGACAGCCACATTGATATTAAGAAGATAATTATCAGACTGACAACAAAGACAAAAGGACAGAAACATGAGAATAGTATAGTCATAGCATTTCGGGACCACTGTGGATAGCAGAAATTAATACTGCATATTGCAATAAAAGTAATCACTATTTTGCTATATAGCATAGATGACTGTAATCATGTAAATATGTAATCATGCCAAATCATCAGTAAAAAAGTTAAATTACATGAGTTCTATTATATGTAAGAAGGCAGGGAAAGGTAAGAATATATTTTTTGCAAGATTTCTAACCAAAACAATGAAAGAAACAATACAAGGTGTTACGAGGAGTAAGTTATCTGTTATAAAAAAGCTCAGGGACTTCAGTGAAGCCTTCCTGATCCTACCTTCCTCCTGGCCCCAAACCAACCAGGGCTTGCTTCCATAACACCCTGTACACCTCTATTATTTTGCTAAGCATACTGTTTTATTTATCTACCAATATCTCTTCTATTAGACTCTGAGCTTAAGAGCAGGGACTATGTATTATTCATCTCTGTAACCCTAGAAAATAGCATGATAACTAGCATATGCTAGATGCTTGGATATGTTTGTTAAATAAATGAATAAATTTAAGATATCTCATCCTCTGAGGCTTTATTATATTTAATTTATTATTTTACTGAATTCCAGGGCTTCTTAAATGCAATTCTGAGAGCAAACTAAATCAAAACTAGTAGGAAGTTTGTCAAAAAAATACAAATTCCTGGACCATCCCTGAAGCTTCTTCTGGAATGGTGCTCAAAAGACCCTATTTTTTTTAAAAAGCTCCCTACATGATTTTCATACATAATTAAGTTTGGCAACCATTGCAATACACCAGTTTTTTCTCTACAATTATTTCAAATGTCTAATGTTGCTTCCCATAAAAGACTATAACTCATTTTGAAAATAGCCACCATCCAATACAAATTCATAGGCAGAATGCCTTCTTAGCCTTGCACCATAACAAGTCTGTTAGCTAGCACCCTTTAGGCTATGAATATTCTCAAGCTGGACTGACCCACTCATCTATACTCTTCACTACCACTAAATACCTTCCCTAATCAAATCTTTTCATGTTTCCTTCTAGAATCAGAAGAGAAGGTGCCCTTCTTCCTTTCCAACTTGCTCAATTAATACTGGCTAAGTTTAACTTAAATTCACATGGAATGTGTCCTAAGAACTTTAAACCAGTATCTTACAGCTTATAGCTATGACGTTGTATTTTTCACATGGCTGAGTAATCTCCAAAGGAAAGCTTGACATTGTAACAAATATTTCTCTTGATACAATAAGCGCTACTTTTCTGTTGTACTAAGAGCCCAACATGATGGAAGGGTAATGCAAAACCATAAGAAATGTTTTTTTTTTTTTTTTTGGAGACAGAGTCTCACTCTGTTGCCCGGGCTAGAGTGCCATGGCGTCAGCCTAGCTCACAGTAACCTCAAACTCCTGGGCTCAAGTGATCTTCCTGTCTCAGCCTCCCAAGTAGCTGGAACTACAGGTATGAGCTAATTTTCACATTTTTTTGTAGAGAAGGGGTCTCAAGCAAATCTTCCTGCCTTGGCATCCCAGAGTGCTAGGATTCTATAGGCCTAGAAGTGTTTTTATATTTAAAACAGGTCATCAAGGATCTGATACTTAAAGTCATTTCAGAGCTTAGAGCTATTCAATGAAGGATTTCCTTAACAGGAAGCAAAAGTACATGCTGATCCTCAAATGGGAAGAGGAACCATATTCCTTTATGTCACTGCAACTTTGGACCTGCTAATTTACTGAGTTTTCAACTTTTTATTGGAAACCAAATCAAGACCTATGTACATAAGGTTTTGTCTCATTTGAAGAGTTCATTCATTGTAACTTTTAAAAAGCAGAAACAAATTTAGTAAAGAAAATGACACCCATCAAGAAAGAATACTGGATGTTGTAGATGCTAGTAAGTTTGTTTTAGTATTTGTGCCTGCAGAATTATTACTAAACAGAAAAGAAAGGCAGGTCTTAGAGGAGAGCTGAGAGAAAAGAAAGACGGGTAAAAAAGAGCAACTAGAATATACCACAGTAGCAGAAATTAATTTGTCTCATTCACTGCTATACTTACAGTTCCTTGCCCTGTGTCTGGTATCGAGTTGGTAGGCAACATACGCATTGAATGAACAAACGAATGAATGAATAAAGGCTACTGCTAACTGCCTCTTCATTTCCAATACTCCTCTTTTGCCTTCAGTCAAGCTCATTTCCTCTATGTTTTTTTTTTTAAAAATTTTCACTTTCCATTCTATTCTGTACCCATTCTTTCCTTTATTTAACCTCTAAATTTTGTGAAAAACTAATTTTAAACCTCTGTCTATATTTCCTTCCTGCCCAGTCACATCATTTAGATTCTTTTTTTCTCTTCTTTTCTTTTTTTTTTTTGAGACAGACTGGAGTGCAGTGGCACAATCATAGCTCACCGTAGCCTTGAACTCCTGGGCTCAAGTGATCCTTTGGCCTCAGCCTTCTGAGTATCTAGGGCTACGGCATGTGCCACAACGCTCAGCTAATTTTTTATTTTTAGAGACGGGATCTCACTATGTTGCCCAGGCTGGTCTCAAACTCCTGGCCTTAAGCAATCCTCCCACCTGGGCCTCCCAAAGTGCTGGGATTACAGGCATGAGCCAGTGCACCCGGCGTATCATTTGGTTTCTAACATCAACATTTCACTGTACTTTCAAAGATCAGTACTGACTTTGTCATCACCAAATCCAGTATTTTTTCTCAGTCCTTATATCTCTACAGTATTTCATACTAAAAATAAATCCCTCTTTCATGAAATTCTCATCTCTTTCTGCTCTTGTGGTAGTTCCATCATCTTGGCTATGCTCCTATCTCTCTGATCAATCTTTCCTGGACTCCTCTTTCACCTTCAACTCTCTAAATGTACCCCAAGGTTCTCCTTCTTCTCTTTCCAAATTTTCTCTTTTAAAAATCTCATCAGCTCTCATAGTTCAGGATTATTTCTATTTAGATGACTTCATGTCAGAATTCTCTCCTGAGCTCCAGCACCTCATTTCTAAATGCTTTCAGAAGAGCTTCAGTTGGATAGCTCACAGATATCTCCCTTTACCAGTTCTGGAACTGAACTTATTATCATTTCCCTCTTTTTCACCTATAATATAATCCCCTTCTAGGAGAAATAGTTCATCCTTCCACTTTCTCAGGCCACCTATTCAATCATTAACACCTAATATAATTTTACACTTACTTTCTTGAACTGCTAACACTTATTTTCTATACCAGTGCTGTCCCACAGAACTTTCTACAATGATAGAAATGTCCAATATAGTAGCCACTAGCAACATACGACTATTGAGCAGTTGAAACGTGGCTTGGTCAATCGAGGAACTAATTTGAGCTAATTTAAATTTAAACTGCCATATGAAGCTAGTGGCTAGTATGTTGAATAGCATCAGAATACTTTTTTTCTTCATACTCTTCTGGAACACAAGGCAATACAGAGTAGTGATCAAGAGCACAGGCTCCTGAACCAGATTTCCTGAGTTTGAATTCCAACTCCATCACTTACTAGCAATGTGATCTTGGACAAGTCATGTAATGGCTCTGTGCCTCAATGGCTTCTTATGTCAAATAGGGACACTTACAGGGCCTACCTCAAAGGGTTGTTGTAGGAATTAAGTCAGTTATTACATAAGTGGATGCCTAGCCAAAGTAATCACTAAAAAATATTTGTCCCAGCTACTACAGCCCACCTCATGTTCTTTTTTTTTTTTTCCACCTCATATTCTTAGTGAGGATACAGACTATACCTTTTATTTCTCCCCAGTGCTTGTGCATTACTATGCTGCCCAAAGAGAAATTCAATCAATATTGATTTTATGCAATGTGCAAATTAGAGAGTTAAAATCCCATTAAAGTGAACTAGAAATGACAAATCAATTTTCTTATTTATAATTTGTGAAAAGATTAAATTCTGTTAAGTCTTGTTTTCATAATTAGAGTAGTCAAGCATTTGTATTAGTCCTATTAGACTTGGGGCAACAAAATTAGAAGACATGAATGAATGAAGCATACCATAAAATGAGACTTTTCCTTCTTTTCCCTTCAGTTCAGTAATGAACACCTCTGTACCAAATACTAAATCCAAAATGTTAATAATTACTGAGTACGTACATTAAACTCATTAGTTTCACCAAATACTTGAAGTTAAACGATTAGAACCTTTATCATCTCTATTTTTAGTTGGCTCTTAATAGATTTGAAGTGATCCAAATGGGGCAACTGTTTCTAAGAGTTTTGAAGAATGTGTATCCATGGATCTACACTAATTCTGAAGCTCTCCTCTCACTGGTTTCAGTACCAGAAACTGTAATTGTAATATAAAAGCTGCTACGGAAGACAGTGTTCTCCTAAGCTATTTAGGTAAAGCCTTTATAAGCTTTATGCATTCTTTCTAGAAGGAAGAACTGTTTGCTTTATTATAACAATAGTCAAAATGATTTACATGTCTATGACACCTTTCCCTAAGATTATAGTTTTAAAATGCTTTTTACTTACGTTGTCACTCAAGAAATGCATTCTTCTCAAAAATGGAAGACAGAAATCAACAAGCCCAAGATACAATGAACAGTAATGAAAGCAAGGTCATTTTCAGGCCCACATGCCCCATTCTTCCATAATGCAGGTTAAACTGTCTTTAAAGGAATCAATTAGTATCACACTCATTCTAATAAAATCAGTCACATTATTATATGATCTTTGTCTTTGACCATGTATCCTTCATTCCAGTATTCTTTTGCACAGTTTTATGCCTTCCCCAGTATTCCTTGGAGCTATATACAGAGTTCAAAAATCTGCAGTCTGGCTGGGTGCAGTGGCTCATGTCTGTAATTCTAGCACTCTGGGAGGCTGAGGTGGGAGGGTTGCTTGAGGTCAGGAGTTCAAAACCAGCCTGAGAAAAAGAGATCATCTCTACCAAAAATAGAAAAAATTAGCTGGGTATGGTGGTGGGCACCTGCAGTCTTAGCTACTCAGGAGGCTGAGACAGGACGATTGCTTGAGCCCCGAAGTTTGAGGTTGCTGTGAGCTATGATGATGCCACTGCACTCTACCTAGGGTGAAGGAGACTCTGTCTCAAAATAAATAAATAAATAAATAAATAAATAAATAAATAAATAAATAAATAAAATTTGCAGTTTAGCATAAACTAACTGCTGGGGAATTCCAACTTCACTTTTTCCCAAAGCAGGGGTTTCCAAAGGGAATTGCTGCTATTACATCTAAAACTTGGTGAAAGTCTTGAGAACTAACTAGTAATCTCATGTTGGCCTGTTCTCAGGGATTTGCACAACAGCATTCCTTGAAGACACAATCAAGACTCCATCCTCATGGATGCAGGGGACTGCTGAGATAAAGTTTCTTTTGGAAACTTGGCACCAGCTACACTCAAGACATTTATATCCCTGTTTTCCTCACTTACCATATATGTTGGGTCCTTAATGTGTCTCTCATATTCTTATTCCCAAAAAGCTTTTGCTTTGTCTCTTGTCATTCAACCCTCAACTGTTTCCTTCCTCCAAATATTTCTACTTTTCTCCCAGAATCTTACTCCATAGTTACAAAATTCCATTATATCCCATCCTTAACCTCACTGCATTAACTAATCCCTGCCTCTACCCTGAAGATACAACTTCTCCTTATGTTCTCTCAGACAGATGCTATTAATTCTTTAGCATTCTAATTATCCTGGAGTTAAAAAATAGCAAATGCCTTGCTTACTCTCCAAAGCTACTTCCAGTACATTACTCCTCTACCCTGACATAAAAAAACACTTATGTTTTTTAGAGGCTCTGGACCAACAGCTATCCTCCCCATTCCCGGGCCTTACAGTTAATACCTACTAGCTTCCTATCACCATCTGATTCTTAGTCTTGCCCCTCTGCTCTAAGTCCTCTCATTAACTATTTCTATATACACTTGGAAATCCAACTGCACCTCCTACCCAGTGTTCCCCAAGGTACAGAATCGTCTCAGATGACCAATCTTAAAATGCAGATTCCTGTGCATCATGCATAACTCTGAATGAGAATATCTGGGAGCAAGGCCCAAGAATCAAATTAAAACTAAGATTGTTAGACTGGTCATCAAAACAAAATTTAGCTACATCCTGCTTACAAGAGACACACCATAAATATAAGGACATAGGAAGTATGAAAGTTAAAAGATGTATATAAGATAATCCACACAAACACTAACTAAAAATAAGTTGGTTTAGTTATTTTAATATCAGATAACATACACTTCCAGGCACAATGTATATTACCAGATACAGAGAGGGACATATTATAACAATAAAATGTTAAATCATTTAGGAAGTTTAAGCAATCTTCAATCACTATGCATACACCTAGTAACATAACCTTCAAATACATAATAAAAAATGGACAGAACTAAAATGAGGACTAGACAAACTCACGCTTACAGTTGGCAATTATATTTAATAATACTCATTGCATAGTAACTGACAAAGCAGACAAAAAAATCAGTAGAGACGAGAAAATTCGAACAAAATGATTAACAAGCTTGACCTAATTGACATATTTAGAATAATGCACCCAATTATCGAATATGCATTCTTTTTGAGTGCACATGAAATATTTGCCAAAATTGACCATAAAGTGGGACATGGAACAAATCTCAATAAATTTCAAAGTATGAAATCATACAGCATATATTCTCTAAGCATAATAAAAGTAAGCTAGAAATCAATAATTAAAAGATAATAAACATTGTCAAATATTTGGGATTAAGAAGCACATTTCTAAATAACCCATGAGTCAAAGAAGAAACCATCATGGAAATTAGATAATATTTTGAACTAAATGATAATGAATAAAATTTCAGGGATGCAGCTAAAGCTGTGCTTAAATAGAAATTTTGGAGCCTGAGAGCTCTAAAAGCAAGCCTGAAAAAAAAATCAATGAAGAAATTACTCATTTTAACAAGCTAGAAAAAAGACAGCAAATTAAACCCCCAAAAAGTATTGTCATACTAAAGAGCAGAAATTAATAAAATACAAAACAGACACATAATAAAGAAAATCAATAAAGCCAAAAATTAATCTATGACAGACTTCTGATAAGACTGGCCAAAATAAAAGAAAAGCCACAAATTACCCATACCCATGAAATTACCCATGAAAATGGGATTTCCTCTGTAGAATTTTTAATAATAGTCTCATGGTTCAATTGTCTTATTGAAAGACAATTAGAAGCCAGAAAAACAATTTTGGGGGGAACAACTTAGTATGAAACAGACAAATCCTTTCAAAAACATAAATTGCTGCAATTGACATAAGAAAAAATAGTCATTTTCATATTTTCTTTAATGTTACCTAAAAACTTCCCACTAAGAAAACCTTAGGTCCAGATGTCTACCTGTGAATTCTTTTAATTATCTAAGAAAGAAATAACACCAATCTTAAACAAACTCTACAGAGAATAGACACAGAGATAACACTTCCCAACACACGTTATGAGGCTAGCATAAGCCTGATACCAAAACTCCATAAGGAGATTATAAGAAAATGACAGGCTAATCTTTCTCATGAATTTAGGTGCAAATATCTGAAAAAAATATTAGGAAATGCAATCTAATGGTATATGAAAAGACTAGTACAAGAAGACAAAGTTGGATTTATTCCAGGATTGCAAGGTTGGTTTAATATTTTAAAATCAATCAACATAAATTTAACACAGTAATAGAATAAAGCAGGAAAATCAGGATTATCATAAAAAATTGATAAAATCTAATACCCAATCATAATATCAGCTCTTATCAAAATAGGAACAGAAGGAAACTTCTTTAATTTGATCAAATGTACCTACAGAAACTGCCACAGCAAACACCTTACTTAATGACATTATACTGAAAATTTCCCACGAGCTTGAGAATGAAACAAAGATGCCTATTAGTGCCACTTCTATTCAATATTGCAATAGAGCTCAGCTGATTCAACAAGACAGGGGGAATAAACCAAGAAAAAAGGTGAATAACATGAACAGACAGGGCTCTGGGTGGAGATAGAAAAGAGGATTAGGGCAGGAGTAAAGGGAGGGGCAGAAAAATTGGACTAAAAGTTCAACTTCACATTGTAAAGCACAAGATCATAACTTTACATCCATTAAGCTTCTCTGTTCCTCCCTACAAACCTGTAGGTGAGAAGAAGAAGGTATTATTTATCTCTATTTTGCAGATGATATAACTAAGCCTCAGAGAGGTAAACTGAGTAAGGTCACTCTTTAAGCAAAAGGCAACTGACCCAGGAAGTGAGGGTTTAAATCTAAGTTTCTTTTCAATATGTCTTTCTTTTCAACACATCATGTGCTTTTACAGAAGGGCAGCTAGAAAAGTCCAAAGAGAAATTTTGTCCAGAACTTGCCATTGGTTCTCCCAAACCTAAATAAAGCTGCCACTGGATTTAGGAACATGGTAGAATGAAAAGACACACACCTCTCCTACTTCAAACTCACAGAAATGGTATAAAAATAAGAGAGAGTAAGACAGATATACATAGGGGACTAGCTCAAGAGAAAGTTAAGAGAAGAGAAAGAAAGGAATATCCCCCAGATGCTATAAATGAAGAAGAAACTTAAAATCAGAGTGAGAAATGGGAACTGACACAGATTCAGATATAGCTTCAGGGGTTGGTGCCTGGGGTCTTAGTGTCCATCTAGGAATAGCAGACCTGTTTTCCAGCTTAGAAGGTAAGAGTATATGTGGGTAAAGACCAGAGTGTAGTTCCCACCTTGAAATCTGGACCCTTGATAAGCTGCCCAGTCAGTGAAAACAGAGAGTTGGAAAAACTCTGTCCAAAGGCTCAGTGAAGCCGAAAAAACTTTCTATTTGTCAAGAATCTCAGGTAGGTTGGTAGAGAGTAGATAAAACATCCACAAGAAATGGAAAACACAGGCCTGTGCTACAATTGGATGCTGGAGGAATGTACATTATCTAGATGGCATGGAAACTCAGAGTTTAGAAACTGAAATCCCTAGGGCCCTAGCAGCATCAGAAATGAAATGCTCTGTATAGGGATACTTTCACAACACAGCATATAGGACTTCCAAGGGAGAGGAAAAAAATCCTGCTGAAGATGTGATCATCTTCAAAGAATTACTAACACAAACCACACAAGGAGATACATTTCCATGATGTAGAGTAGCATGTACAGGAAATAGGATAACTATACCCACTCCAGAAAAAAATAGAATAATCCAAAAGGAACCATAAAATAAGTATGTTGAAAATGATTAAAATAAAAAGTAGATACCATAAGATCAGGACATTCTGAAAAATTTTTACACTTGAAAAAGAACCAGAAGTAACATCTAGAAATTAAAAGCCATAGTTATTTGAAATGAAAAATTGAGTGGATATTGTTAAAAAGCAGATTAGACATAGCGAAAGAGATTCTTAGTTAACTAGAAGGCAGATGAGTACATCATCCAGAATGCCGCAAGGAGAAATAAAGAATAAAAAGCATGACAGTGAAATTAACAGATATGGGGAACAAAAATCTAATAGAAGTTCAAAAGAGGGGATAGAGGTGATGAGGAAAGACAGATAATGGCATAAATTTTGAAAAATGAAGACATGAGAAGCATGACAACTTCTGAATAGGATGAATAAAAACTAATCCACACCTAGACATACGTTAGCAAAACTAGAGAACATCAAAGACAAAAAAACCCCAAATCTCTTAAAAGCAACATTAATCTGACAGAAGATTTCTAATCAGCAGCAATATAAATCAGAGTCTATGAAACAACAGCTTCAAAGAAAGGAAGGCAAATAACTGTCAATCTAGCGAACTACCATTCCTTTCCTATTTATTTCTTAACTAAAGGAGAGACGAGTGCCAGCAGATGAGAGACTTGGTCAGAACTAACTGGTATTAGCAAAGACCAACAATATCTGGAAGGATACTGAATTTGATAGAAATTGCACTTGATTCCTAAACATGAGATAGAATAGATGACCCAGACATGAGGCTCCAGAAGCTTTTGCCCTTACACTATATTTCTAGCCAAAAGTTGGCAGTTACAGTGGCCGAAGGTTAGGCAGAATTATTTATGAAGCACGTTAAGTAAACTCTGGATATATGGCCAAGTGATTATAACCGAAGTCTGTGGAATCAGACTAACTGGGTTTAAATCTTGACTCCGCTTTTTATGAGCTGAGTGAATTTGGTCAAGTTACTTTGCTGCTCTATGCCTTAGTTTTTGAATCTATATACCTCACATTTAAAAAGATTAAATAAGAGACATGTAAAGCATTTGGCATATACCCAGCACATAGTAGGAGCTTAATAACTTCCAGCTACTATTGTTATTTAGTCTTGATTACAGTACTGTAATTGTATCATGTAGTTTGAAGGAGTTGTCTTTAGTAGGATTACTAAAAAAACTAAAATATAAGAGAGACATACTCTGACATCCACCGAGCAGCCCACAGTCCATGATGGATTTCCCAGCACCTGATTTTGGCATAGAAGATGGACTAATGATGATTTCCCAACACCTGTAAAAGATATAGGAACTCTAGTCACATAAGATACATGCTGAAATCTATTATGACAAAGGTAAGGCTGAGAATACACAGGAATAATGATATGTAAAGCATGATTGTTTAAAGCATGATTGTTCATACCATACCAACAATATAAGCTTTAGTGAATAAAGTGCAGATAGTATAGGGTAAATTTCTCTCAAATTTACCATCAGAATCACCTGGAGGATGTGTTAAAACACAGGATGCTGGGTCCTGACCTCTGATTAAGCACATCTGTCATAGAGCCCAAGATTTTGTACTTCTAACACATTCCCAGGTGATACTGATGCTACTATTCTAAGAACTCACCTTAGAGAGTGAGAACCACTGTTCTAAGACAATTCCATATTAACTAATCCCTTTCCTTTTGAATCAGTTTATTTATTTAGCCTATTTTAGAAATGCAGAATCTTAACCAATCTTAGAGGTAATCCCTCTATCCCACACACCAATGCCAAGTTCCCTTCCGTGGCATCCTGTTGGAGAGGCTTCCACATTGTGAACACTGTCAGTGACAGGGACTCACCATTTCACAATTTCATATTTAGATACTCCAGTTCTCCCACATAGCGATTTTTTTAAAAAGCAGCCAAACGTTTGGCCCAGCCTTATTCTTTGGAAAAAAAGAACAACTCTACTCCCTATTCTACAACATGGCCCTTTACTTTAAAGGCAGCACTTTACCTTCTTTTGGGCTTTAGATTTCAGGGCAATCTAATTATTAATGCTAAGGGTAGCATTCAGAGATCTGTATGAAGAGACCAGGGAATGAGCTCTCTCTGTACATCCATGTGTGAAGTCACTCATTCACTTAACAGTGTTTAGGGATTCCATTATGACAAGCATAGTTGGTGAATTTTTATGAATCACTAGTTGTAGCAAAAATTTACATCATCTCTTTGTGTGCATTACTGTGTATGAACCTATCACTTGTTTATTTTTTATTATCAAAAGTTATATTTACAATCTAGAAAGTATAAAAAAAATCACCCAATGACCACTATCATCAACATGTAGGTTTTTTAATTCCGTAAGAAAGGTTTTTCTATAAGCAGGTGGTTATTGTGATTATATACATGGTTTACTTAAAAACAATAAAACAACATAAATCTTTGCTTATAATAGTTTGTTCTAGAATATCTTATCCATCCTCTACTCTTTCTCCTCCTCCCCCACTGGTCAGGTGAAATAATCTTTTAAGACACATCATTATTTTAGTTATAAAGTATTTTCTAACTCCACACAGGTAGAACTAAGCATACCATCCACCATCCTCTGGGTCTCCACTGTATCCTATACATTTTCCTACAGAGCACTTAAAACATTATTACACTTGTTTGTTTATAGGTTTTATTCACTCTGTTTAAGTTCCTTGAGGATTGAGGCTGGGTTTTACTTATCTCCAAAACTCAGAGCAGGGCCTTAATTAGTATTTATTAGTGACTAAAACTTCCCATGTTTTTCCAGAATCTTCATAAACATGTTTTAATCTCCAAAGTACTTCAGAGGGTAGACATAACAATTTACTTAACCCTTCTCCCATGGCTAGATATTTAAAGTGTTTTGATATTTTCACTATGCTAGGGAAAGTTTTTATTTCTGTTTAAACCTTTATTTAAAATTACAATTATTTCCTTAGTATACCTCCCCAGAAGTAAACTCAATATGTAAAAGCAAACAAATATTTAAAGTTCCTGATACATATTGACAAATAACTTTCATTTGGTTACACTGCCACCAGCCATACACACGAGCCTACACCTCATGTACATACATGGCTGTTGTTGCACCTCAACAGTATTACGTAACTGGTTTTTCATCCTGGTTAATTTGATAAGAGAAAAAAAGTGCTTTAGTCTGCATTTCTTTACTTTCTAGTAAAGATATACATTATGATCATCTTTGCAAATCAGTTGTCTTTCTTCTAAATTCTCTGTGGATGTGCTCTGCCCATTTACCTGCTGGGTTTTAAAGTTATCGATTTATATGATCTCCTTATACATTAAAGATATTAATCATCTCATGCAATTATATAATTGAATCAAACAGTTTCCTGTTTCCCCTTTCATCTTTTTTAACATACATTTAAGTTATATTTGTCATTGAATTTACTGCATTGCATCTGTTATCTGTAATCTTTATGGTATATTGTTGATATTGTGTTTGCACGTAGGTTTATGTTGGAGGCCCACAACTAGGCATTTAGTCACCAGCCTGATGCAAGGCTTAAGCCCTAGTTTAGCTTAATTGCGTCATGGTAATATGCAGCAATACCATATAGCTCTCCATGAATTAACTGCTGTGGGTGATAACACCGGATACAACCATAAATAGTAAGAACAGTCAAAGTGCTAGGGAATACTGGCTAACTATTCATTTCTTGAAGATTTCTGGGAAATTGAATTCTATGTTTTTACCTTTAGAACTAAATTAGATCAAAAAAATGCACTTGATTTGTTTGGGGAAAAAAGTGGCCCAATACAATTAAATGTCAGCTTCAAATACAGTTGTTGGCAATGTATTAAGCTCATCTCTAATCTCTCAAAGAACAAAGAGAGAAGAGTAAGTTAGTAAGATTTTCAGGATTCCTTACTAAATTACCAAAATCTCTATATGATACAAACACAAACCTCTAAATCTTAAGTCACTCTTTTATGTATTTGTGAAACCTGCAAAATTTCAAAGGGGAAATGGTCTTTATTCAAAAATAAACTTTGAAGTTTGAATGCAAAGGCAGATGACGTGTAAAAAGTATATTAAATTGCTCATCTTTTAACTTGTTGTTAAAAGGAAACTGATAAAAAGACAATAATTGACTTTGCACTTAGAGCCTAACATTACCGCATGTCTGACAAGATCAATCACGTTTCTGCAGAGCACATCTGTGTCTGTTTTACAACTAAACACAATGGGAAAAAAGAAAGCGTACTAATGGCCTGATTACTTTTCCACATTTATTGCAGCAGCCAATTCTACCCTTTATGTAATGCATTGATTCCACAGTTATAACCCCAGCACCTAATACAGTGCCTGTTGGGGAAAAAAAAAATGAATTGACTAGTTCCAACAGTTTGTTAACATGAAAGGATTGTTAGATACAATAGAAAAGGGAATTATAGAGGAGAGGGAACACCTACTTAATACATCATGAAGAACTGTGTTAGTTCTGGAGTCCAGTCTTAAATTCTACTTGGTGATACTTGCCAAGTCCCTTAAGGCCACCAGTACTTTCTTCACCACTAAAAATGAATGAGTTTGTTAAACTGACTTCAGCATCACTTCAAGTTATATGATGGAAGAAATGACGTTCACACAATTGCAATTATGTTCATAGAATTTCATAAGGCAACTTTCTTAGGGGAATATTAAGTAATGCTCTCTGTTATGTGAAAAGCAATGTGAAAACATTCTTAACCTCCCTCTCCTCACAGTTTTACATTGTTTCTGTTAGGTTAGTTTTCAAGCTCTTTGGGATATGTCCTCTCCACCTCCAAGTATCTCTTAGCACAATATCATTGCTCACAGCACATGCTCAAAGGTCAACTCCAGAAGAGCACATCTATAAAATGAAAGGTAAGCATCTATTCAACTTCTTAAGGAGAGCTGGATTGCAGGTTATGGTGGAAAAGAGAAGAGTAGTGAGGTCAGAGGGGAAAGCACATACTTGAACTGCAGTTCTCAAATATCCCAGGTGTCAAAAAAAAAAAAAAAAAGAATTTTAACAATAGGATTAAATTGGAATCAGCATGAAGTCCTAGCTGCTTCAGAATGTGACTCTTAATTTGTCTATTCCCTACAATGTAGCACACAGGTTTGCAGGTAAAGTCAAATGAGAACAAGAAAATCAAGAAGCCCAATTAAAACAGGACCAACAGCCAGTATATCAGTGCATAATACAGCTTAGTGCCTAAATGCGTGGCGTCTGGATTCAAATCGATTGTCATTTACATCTCAGTCTCACTTTTCTTCCCTGTAAAATGGGATAATAGGACTGATCTCAGAAATAAGTGAGTTAATATATGCAAAGCGCCTGCCAGGGTCATTCTTCTTAGTGCACGTCTGACTTCCTGAATGAACAAAATCACTTGAAGTTATGGCCTTGCTAACTTCTGTGCCCTTCGCACCGCGTCCAATACAATACTGAATGCCTGCATTTCTTTTTTTAAAACAAAGGGACCGACAATACACCCTAAGCTGGAGTCGCCAAGAGATCGGTTCAGAAAGCTGCGAAAAAGGAAGAGCTGGGGTTCGGAGCCCCCTACCGCGATACGCTGCCATTTCGTCAAATGGAGCAAAGTCCTCTGGGAAGTGTAGTCTTTAGCCCTTGAGAGGTACTTCGGCCACAAGCCGAAAAGCCAGAAAGTTGGGAGGAAAGCAGTGAAGGAGCAGGGTTATTGGATAACTCAAAAGTGTCGGGAGACCCAGAGGTGGGTTAAGTTGCTCACCTGAATCTCCTAACACCAGTACCTTCACCCGATCCAGGGAAGCCATCTTGCCACTGCCTTCCTGGGGTTAACGCCTGTTCCGGGATTCTAGGCCAATCAGAGCTGGGCGTGGAGGGCAGGGCCTTCAGTTTCATTGGCCGGTAGGAGCGTGACTGTCTTGATTGTAGGCTTCACTGTACTGATTGGCTGGTCTGGTTAAAGTTAGCGGGTGATTTCCAAAGCTGGTCGCAGGAATAAGGCGTTTTCTTTGTCGCACAAGTGGCGTGAGTCTTTTAAGCCGGTAGTTGAATCGCTGAGGGAAGCTGTAGTGGAAGTATTCGAAGATTCGCTTCGGTAAACCTTGTTCCCTGTTCCTTGTCCCCAGTTCCCTGGCTTGGCGTCGCATTTCATGGTTTCTCCCTTTTTTCGCTCCCCTCTCCTTAACTATCCTGTCCTCGTTAGTTACCTTCTTGCCTTGGTCCTCCAAAGAACCATTGACCCGGCAGCGGCCAGTGTACGACCTCGGGCAGGATGGGCTTGGCTGCGCCGAGTGTGGCCCTGGACCCAACTGGGAGAATCCGAGGGAGTTTAGGGTCTCGCAGGCAATGGGGAGGAGTGAGCATAACTGAACGCGGCTCGTGGAGGACAGCTGGGTCCGGAGGTTTGGCGGTAGCCTGCCGCTATATGTAAGAAGGCGTGGAAAGTGTCACGAAATATGGTAACTGAAAACCCGCAGTTACATGTATAGAATTCAAGTTTTTCTAGAACCGTAATAGTGTTATACCGGACAGGGTTCCCCGCATCCACTCCTTTTCTCCTTTTATTCTCCACCCTACAGTCAGCATAATCTTTGAATTTTAACATCGCGGATTTGACCCAGTCACCTCCTGCTGAAAAGCATTTTAAGTTTAAGGGGACTCCAATAGCTTGTCCTTTTCCCTTGTGAAAGCAGAAGTCGAGGAAGTGAATTGGGGGGAACTTGACAAGATGGGCCATGTTGGAAAAACACGTGTCTAGGAGCTGTATTGAAAGTTTTATGGAAGCACTTGCCTAGCTGTGCCTAGAAGCAGGAAATCCATTGGTGAACAAGATGAAGTCCCTGCTCTTAGACGTGGAGAAAGTACAAGGGGAAAGCGCTATGAGCAATATGTGGAGGGGATCATTCTAGGCTACTGTGGTGTATCTGGGAGGGCCTCTATGAGGAAATGTCATTTGGGACTTGAAGGATGATTAGGAGAAGGGGGTTTGGGCAGAGGGAACAGCATGTGCAAAGGCCCGGAAGTAGGGAAAGCATGTGTGGCTCATGGAATTGAGAGTGTGCCAATGTGGCTGGATATGAGGCTGACGTGGGTAGATAAGGCAGAATGCATTCTCTTCAACTTTGTTTCTCCTGCTCCATGCCTGGTGCACAGTAGTCTTTAAATGTTTATATGATTAGAGTACATGTGGGTCTCGACTGTATAGGGAGGTAGGTAAGGCTGGGAGATGACTGGTGGACTATGTAGATAGAAGAAACAAGGGACCTGAGAGGTACCACACTCAGAAGTCTGCAGAGACCGGCCAAGCTTCTTCCCTAACAGTGTCAGCTGCTATTCAGCTTCATCTTATTGTTTCCATGTGGGAACATGGGCTCACTTTTTTCCTCAGATATTTCCAATTTTTAAGAGAAGCTGGAAATTGAAATTTATGTGAACTCTCAAGATTTTTAAATGTTGGCAGCTAATTCAGGAAAATTTCAGTATATTTTCTGGGTGAAACAATGTGTGTGGGCCACCGGTTTGAGACCTCCGACCTTAGTAATTTAAGCAATCCAGAGATTGAGTTATGCAGGAGATTCAGCATGAGTGTGGAAGGGGACGTGGTGGAGAGAAGGCAGTGGGCAGGAAGGAGGATTTCAGAACGTGGAGATTTTGAGCAGGGTGGCACAGCTTGATTTCATTCATGAGCTCCAGTTTCATTTGTTCAGCTACCTGCTGATCTAAAAGTGAATGCCTCTTTTCTTCCAAACTTGTTTCTCTTCAGGTGTTAAATATTTCTCATAGAACTTTTTCTGGTTATAGTGGCTCAAAACAAAGAGCTATTTAAGATTTTTTTCTACTCTAGTACTCTATTTCCAATATATTGTGGAGTTCTTTTGCTTCTGTAGTAAGTTTCATTCGTCTTGTTTTCTTACAATTTTTTGCTCTTTTTCTTAGTTTTTTACTAGAGCTTCTATACTTCCACAGTGCCTCTCCCTTCACTTTACTGGTCTCCAGGGACTTCTGAGTGTGACTTCTCAGGGCCCTTGTTTTTTCTTTTTATCTACATAGTCCGTCTCCTAGCCTCACCTACCTTCTTACCCAGCCCCACATGTATTCTAATCATACAAACTTTTAAGGACTACCAGGCACCGGGCATGGAGCAGGAGAAAGAAAGTTGAAAAGAATGCACTCTCTACCTTCTGTCTACAATGTCAGCCTCATATCCAGCCACACTGGCATACTCTGGGTTCCTCATATTGCTGTAAGAGTCACGTTTCTAAATAGGAGATCTTACTATGAATGCCAATACTTAATTGAACCCTTATGCCAGAGAACTTTGCATGAATTATCTCATTCAGTCCATACCTCAATTGTATGAGTAAGGCATTGTTAATTGCTTTTTATATATGAAGAAACTGAGGCTGAGAATTTCCTGGGATCACTGGCAAAGAAATAGTGAAACTGGGATTCAAAACCCAGAACTGTTGGATTACAGAGTCCTCATGTCATTCCCTTGCTCTAATCTTCAGGGCTTCCTAAGATGTTTCAGACAAAAGAAACAGGCTGAGTGGTAAGTGGCACAGGGACCTCACCATGCAGATGGGCATTGGCAGGATATGCAGTAGCCAAGGACCCAGTTTGGAGCAGTGGTGAGGGACTTTTGCTGTATATTGGAGTCACCTAAAGAGCTTTTAAAATTAGTGTGATGCCTAATTTGGCCCTGCCGGACCAGCTGAAACAAAATAGGAATGGGGCCCAGGGTTGATATTCTGAAGATCCTCCCTAGATGATTCTGCTTTATAGCCAGGGTTGAGAACTATTAATCTGGAGCAGAGTGTAGCGGTAGGGGTCGTGAGGGAGGAGAATACAATAGTAGGAAATAATACTGGAAAAATAGATTATGCTGACATTTGTCTATCATTCTTTGGTCTGTTGAATGGTTTCTGAAGCCATAAGTTGTGTTCTGCTAACTTCTGAGCATATAAAACAAAATCCAAAACTGGGTTCAAGTACAATTTATAGACCACATCGGAAAGGAGAGCAAATGTGGTAGTATGCTGTGGTACTACTTTGGTGTTGAACCTAGGCACTTGCATGGCATCCTTTTAAGCCCTGGGGTGATAGGAAAGCTCTAGGACCACAGGTTTGGATCTAGATGCTACTTTGTTATATCTTTTGTATAATCATACCCAAGTATTTACAGTCTAAAGTATATATTTTATTATAACTGACTTTCCTTTCACTTTCCCTTTATTATAGGTAAGGCTTTATATTTTTTCCCTAAAATATGTGTATAGGTTGGTTATTTAGGAATTTCTTTATAGTGTAGTACTGTGGATATCAAAATATTTCTTATAAAAAGCATAAAATCTGATAGGATTGGTAACCACTGATTTCATATAAAAGGATCAGTTGAAACTACTATTAATAACAATATGTTTCCCATGGAAATAATTCAATGCAATGTCTCTGTTAAAAATTTCCCCATGAAATAGGGAAATTTAACTTAATGTAGTCTGTGTGGATAGCCTAGCCATTCTTAGTTGGGAACATGTTAAATCAATACAAAAGCTGTCCTCATAAACAACAGCTTTCTAAACCCTTTAATTATGTTTATTAATCACAACAATCCCATTGAGGTAGTTGATACTATCCTTATTTCTCAGAGAGTAAAGTGTGGTTTGTTGTTTTAAGTAAGGGATTTGTGCAGGATCACACAGCTACCAAAACATAGTGTAACTCTGAATTCCAAAGCCCAGGTTTTTTAACTAAACCACATGGCAGTATGAGCTTTCAGAAGACAGCTTTCTGGGCCATGGCATGGCTTCTGCTTTGTCCTATAAGGGATCCAATGTTTAAGGATGTCTTGTGCTGTCCTCCCTCCCTTCCCCCCCGCCTTTCCTTCCTTTTTAAGGATTGAATGGTCTTCACTTAATTGCTAGATTTAACTTTTCAAGGTATATAAAGCTGTCTGGATCTAATCTTAATTTCTTTCGTATTTGTTAATACAACAGTTAATGAATTTGTCAGAAACACCAACTAGTGATTACTTAATGTGTTTATTGGTTTGTTGTGATTTTATTGTGAAAGCACGACTATGTAAAACATCCTAGAATTTTGTTAGAAAAATTTTACTCAAGGAAAGAAAAACACTTTAAGGATATTCCAACTGCTAGGTTTCTCGGTTTCAGCATTCCCAAAGATCTATATAATTAAGAATAGTGATCATTTAGTTTTTGTGTTGTTTTTCTGAAAGTGGACTTGACATAATTTATCATTTTTTAAATAAGAAGTCGCCTTTTAGAATCAAACACACCATAGATTATGAAAGTAACCATTTAAGAAATGTGTCAGGCTTTTTAGGTGTAATCTTTTGTGTACTCTGGAACATTTTGTTCTCTTAAATGCTTAGGTATTATTAGAAGTCTTTTAAAACAATGTTTGAGTACCTTTGTGGCACTCCAAAAATAGTGGTAGCTATCAGCTACCAGTAACGGGTTGATTATTCTAGATTTAAAATGATTACCATGTCCTTATGCCTGGCTGATTTTCTCTTCTTTCCTGAATTCAGTATATTTAAAGTTGGAATTTGCTGCTAAAGATGGCAGACCCAGATGTCCTCACCGAGGTTCCCGCAGCATTGAAGAGGTTAGCCAAGTATGTGATCCGGGGATTTTATGGCATTGAGCATGCTTTGGCCTTGGACATCTTGATCCGGAACCCCTGTGTGAAAGAAGAGGACATGCTGGAGCTGCTCAAGTTTGATCGGAAGCAACTTCGATCAGTTTTGAATAATTTAAAGGGAGACAAGTTTATCAAATGCAGAATGAGGGTAGAGACTGCTGCCGATGGGAAAACCACTCGCCATAACTACTATTTTATCAATTATCGGACCCTTGTTAATGTGGTAAAATATAAATTGGATCACATGAGAAGGAGGATTGAGACCGATGAGAGAGATTCCACCAACCGGGCTTCCTTCAAATGTCCTGTCTGTAGTAGTACTTTCACAGACTTAGAAGCTAATCAGCTCTTTGACCCCATGACAGGTGAGATTTATCCAGTTTGTGATTTATCTATCTTTCTATTAATTTATGTTGCTTTAAGTGACCCTTGACTGATGTGAATTTTTCTTTTAAGTAAAATAAAATATGTACCCTTTTTCTTAAATTGACTCATCTAATTTTTAAGCCATCACATTAAGTGTATGGATCAGTGTGAGTCACAGCATACAGTCAGTCTTACTGTCCTGTTGGGGGTCTTACTACCTTGAGAAGCCTTTGCAAAGCATTTCTCCTTCACAAAGGAGTGTACTCATCTGTGGGGTTTTCTCATCCATGACCGTCCTGCCTCTGTTCCACCCTCACCCCTTATTTATAGCCTAAGCTGAATCGTTGACTTCTCTACCACTTTGAGGCTATTCTGACAATTTTACTTTTGACCTCTCCACTCAACAAATATTAGAGCACCTACTTGTGCCACTCACTGCTAGACAGTTACAATACAGTGTATTTAGGAGGCCAATGCCTTATCCATTAGGCAACCGGGGCTATTTAAATGCTTTGTTAGTGGAAGTAGAAAATGCCGTCAATAGTATGTGACAAAGGCATATAATCTGGATTTGGGGAAGGCCTCTGGTAAAAGTTAACAGCTCAGACCTACAAAATAAGAGCTAGATGAAATAAGAGGGGGAACCCTTTCCAAATTTAGTGGATATATATTTAGTGTCTCTTAGCTATACATTATTAATGGAAGAGAGTTGTCAACAAGATATATAATTTGCCTCATGTAATTAAGAACTTTAGTTTTAAGGATTTTTCTTAACACAATGTAGAAAACATGCGTTTTCTGAAAATACAATATGTCTAGCATTAACATGGGAAACTTTAAAGTTCTGGATTGTATGGTTATTTTGCCTTGTTATTTATAAACTGGAAAAGAGACTATATAGTTTTGCTAATTACTCAATGGATCAATTTTCTTATTTTCTAGAGATAAAAATCTATAGAAGTACTCAAGTTAGATTCAGATTAGATCAAATCAAGCTGTTAAGTTGGATTGTCCTTTTGTCCTTTAAGAGAAGTTTAGGCTTTCACACATGAAACATTTTGTTGTAAAAAATTACAGATTTTTGTACATGTTTTATTTATTATTTTTTAATGTTATGTATGGTACATTTTAAATAAATTTTTTTAAAAATGGGAAATTACACCAATATCAATTAAGATTACTGTATCAACAAAAAGAGCTAGAGAGAACCTATGACTTTTTTTTTCCTATTTACTGTGAGGCAGTGATTTTAGATGAAAAGTTACTTAAAGGATTCAAATTTGGATTAAGTGTTTAATTTGTCTGAACCTATTTCACCTTGAAAGGGCTTAACTAGGAGAGATCTTGATTATAAGAAAATCTTAACCATCTGGGTATAAGAATTGCTTGAGTGTGCTGTAGAGGACGGCTGTAGAATATATCTGGAGCTCTTCAAAATAGACAAAGTCTCATGATTTTTGCCATTCACTCTAACAGATTTCTTAAAGGAGCTCTGGGTTTAGTTTTGCAATTCTCTACAGATGTTGGTGTTACGCAGTGGTCCTGTCTTCATTACTCTAGACTGCGGTGGAAGGTGTTATCCAATCCCTCAGAGAGGGTAATCTAAAGTAATGTGCTTCTACATTTGTTCATCATTTGAGTCTTATTTAATTTCATAAAACTTTAAAAGGAGATGATTTCACTACTTATATATCACTGTTTAGGAAATTGATCCATGATGCACTTTGAATTTCACCTAGGGTTAGTGTCTGAATAAAACTAGCTATAATAATAGGTGCCCATGGAAGAGATCGGCGAACACCCCAGTGTAGTCAGGGTTATTTGAATCAGGGAGTTAGGGTAGAGGGTGTGAAAATATTTTATGAAAGAAAACTAAAACTGAAACAATTTGCTAATTACTCAATGGATCAATTTTCTTATTTTCTAGAGATAAAAATCTATAGAAGTACTCAAGTTAGATTCAGATTAGATCAAATCAAGCTGTTAAGTTAGATTGTCCTTTTGTCCTTTAAGAGAAGTTTAGGCTTTCACACGTGAAACATTTTGTTGTAAAAAATTACAACAAAGTAATTTGTTGTAATTACTTTGGCCAATCTGAACAAAGACTGTATGAGGGCTATGGTCAGCGTGAAGGTGGAAAGAAGGGTACAGGATAGCAAGAATAAGTCACTTAACCTTGATATCACTTCGGAGGGGTCCCCAATCAGCCAACACTAATGTTCAACTGAATTGGTAGTTACGTCCCTACAGTGAAGCCTGAAGTATCATGATTGAAATTTGTAATCATTGGGGACCCTCATTTTGAGGATATACTTGCCTTTTGATTGTAATTTGACTTTTATTTGGACTTTCGTTTAAGGAGAAAATGTGATTAGGTGGTATTAGACCCCAGTTGCTTGTCAGTTCTGGTGTTTTGGGTTTTTTAATACCTGACACCCTCCCTTGGTCTACACGTTCCCTTTTAGATATCTTTGTTTTTCTCTGATTATTCACTGTTTTGCTCAGTATTCGTCCCTCCATCATCGCCTGCCTCCCATCCCCCATTAAGAAGAAATGAGTAATAAACATTTGGTGTGTGTAGTGGGGGACGAGGGAACTTTTTCTACTGTAGTATTTATGCTCTGTCTAAATTGGTAGATTGCAGTTTTTTTCCTAAACCCATTCCTATGAAAAAACCTATCCAATTTCCTGGTTGCTATGGGAGATTGATGATATTTCTAACCATATTTCTGACCAATTGATGGGGGTATCTGATGGACTACTATCTCCATTCCTTTTTGACAGTTCTGAGATTGAATTGTGGTTTACATTATTCAGTAATTGGATTTGAAGGCTTCGAGACTTTACTGTTTCCCTGATAAGCTCTTAACTGAAGTGTATGTGCGGGCAGCTCTCTGCCACAGGACAAAAGATAGTAACTGCTAGATGAGCTCCTGAGGACCATCTAGAAACTGAACCCAGCAAGCATTGTTTTACCACCGTTAATTCACACACAAGCCTGTGATCTTCCTATTTCAGTTTATGGCTTTTCCCTACACATCTCTGCTTTTCCTGAAGATTGTAAATTTTGTCTGTACTTTGCATTCAGAATTTGCTTTTGGTGTTTCTGGGTTGAACTCTCTTCAAATATTTGATGCTTGGCATGTATAGATATTTTATTAAAATTGGATAGCCTAGCCTTTGCCCACTAGTCCCTGGTTTCAGAAGCTTAATCAGGCAAAACTAGCTGTTTTTAAGTTTCTGAAATGTGGGGGCGAGGGGGTGGCTTATGTAATCAAAAACATAACTTGAAATCCCTCAATGAATCAGCAAAATAGCATCTTGTGTTTTATAGATGCATGTTTTAGACTTAGCAAGCTTTCTGACCATTTAAATAGACTCAGTATTTCTATTTCAGCAGTCTTAACCATGGATGATTTAATTAATGGCACTTCTAAGTTCAGCAACATGCTTCTCCACAGGGGGGAGGGGAATCTTATTCTCTTTTTAGATGTTAAGGCTAGATGATTTGGAAATAGCTTTATGTTTTCCATTTTTAGTCTAAAAATTATGCAACCATAATGCCAGAGAAAAATTTGAAGAGAAGAAAAATCACCCACAAAACCACCAGCCTTTTACATATTACCTATAATTACAATTGTAGCCTAGAATAATTTGTGATCTCGATTCCTTAATGCAACAAACACTCTTATTTTTATCTAGGGTTCGAAATAGGTTTTAACAGGTGTAATTTTCCCTCATTTTTCTTTCTACCACTTTTGGGCACTTTGGTATTGCCTATTTTTTTGCTGGAATAGATAAAATTCTTTGAATACCTTTGTGTATAGATAGTATTTTATTCATGTTTAAATTTTTCTTTAAGAAGAATTCTTAGCATTGAGACTATTGGGCAAAATAATATAGTTTTACAGCTTCTGTAAAGGTGTATATGGCCCTGTGGTTTACTGTGTGTGGAGTAAAATTGTTAGGTGTTTGAATTAGAAATAATTTGGGGGCCCCTACTACTGAATTCACCTAGAGACCTGGGAATCACATTTTAAATAACTTTGAGATAAAGATAATTTAAATTTTAAAAGAAGGAATCTTATAAATATGTATTTAATAACATCTTAGAAATAGGAATTTAGAGATTATCTAGTTTGACTCATCAAATGATATGTATATTCATGCACAGGGATATGCCTATGTTGTACTCTTGGATTTGCAGGAATCTAGGGGTATACAGATTGTTAGGTTGTTTTAGATTGAACAGAAGGGAAGAATATGATACCTTTCATGTAGTTGCAGCTTGTTTTGTGTGGCTCCATGGAAAAGACTTTATTTTTTTTAATATATTCCCCACCCTCCCAAAAGACTTTAGAGACAGATTTTAGGATTAGCATAAAGAAGTTTTTAATAATTAACTCAAAAATAAGTCTCACATAACTCTTAAAAGTAGCCAACAATGGGAATAGACCTCTTCCAGTGATAAATTTTGAGTCACTTGGATTATTTAAGTATTAATAAATTTGGTATCTACTTGGGATATTCATATGTAAAAGTTTGGGATTAAATTGTATGAGTTCCTTCTTGCCTGCTGACTGCAGGTAAAGCTTTTTGGTTTAGACAGATCAGTTCCCTGATCCCCCTTATCACTGAAATTCCTTTTCTGTTCCCTTAACCTAACATTTAAACACTATTAGGGTCCTGTATTTGTGAGCTTCTTAAGACTTGTTAATATTTGCCTTCATAGAGCAGGCTACTTTTTCCTGTTTTCATCACTTACTACTAAGGACAGGAGATGTCTTGTAAATTTTCAATTCCTGAAATGCTAAAAACATAAACACAAAAATCTTTTTAGGATTGTTTTGCTCAGTTGCTGAATCCTCACT
Source organism: Lepilemur ruficaudatus (assembly GCA_963574885.1). Lineage (NCBI taxonomy): Eukaryota > Metazoa > Chordata > Mammalia > Primates > Lepilemuridae > Lepilemur > Lepilemur ruficaudatus. The sequence goes on from CAUYRT010019278.1 coordinate 74,723, forward strand.
TGTCTTTGGAATCTTACCCGGGATGAGTTAATTAGAAAATTATACCAGAAAGCTCAAAGGTATGGATTTTTTAGGGGGAGAGGGAGCGATTATTAGAGTAAGTTAAAATATATATATATATATATATATATTTTATATATATATATAAACAAGTTACGGAAAGATAGTAAGGAACGAGTATCATCCTTCTTCCATCCTTTGCTCTCCCCCCACCCAAACCTTAAATTTAAAAAATTCTTCTGCTTTTGAATTTGACGATTTGAGAGATTTTTTAAAAAAAAAATCTTTTGTATTTTGATACTGATTACATAAGAACTAACTTCTTTGCTTATGTGTGAAGAGTTCCTTTTTAGGGTTTTGATGCTGGCATATAATATTCTGTTATTGTCTTTCAGAAAGTCATATCAAAACCACAGACTTTTTGCCTGCCTACTACATATTAAGATGAGTTTGATTTAGGCGTAATTTAGAGAATTTATTGCAAGCTTTAGTATTCATTTAAATACCATACTTCAATTTGTCATTTTTTGCTACCACTGCCCCCCACCTTCTGCCCGTTTTTTCCTATTTATAATGAGTTCCAGAATCCAGGGATGATGTATGATTAGACCAAATCTAGGTAAGTGTCCATTCAAAGAACAGCAGAAGCCAATTTCATTGATAAATTAAATTTTAGGGGGTCAGGTGGTATTGTGTAAATCATTACTACATTTGAGGTCTTCTGGATTTCAAAAAACATTAAACCTGTTTTTGATTTTTCCCTTTTGCATGCAAATGAATGAATATTTTGTAGTGTTATGTGTTCTGTGGTGAATTAAAGGATGATTTTTCAAATTCCTTTTTATAGGTAAAATAATTATATGAAATATGTAATTGTGTTCCTGTCATGTGTGTTTCTATTTGATAGTAGCAATTTCTTTTTCTATACATTTTGTATTGACTAAATAAACTGAAGAAATTTGCTTTATGAAAATAAAATTTGGAAATTAGAATAAAAGTTGACTTTTTGAGATTTCAGCATTTGACTCAATATTTTAACATATATCCCCCTGAACATTAAGAGTTATAAAAGTTCTAACAAAGGGCTTAATGCTTTGAAAGCCCAGGAATGATTATATAATTAATGCATATTGAATAAGAGGGAGTTGAGTGTTTTTGGAAGGTCAAAATAACATTCGTTTTTCTTTTAAAAATGCATAAGTTGACTGGGTGTGGTGGCTCACTCCTGTAATACCAGCACTTTGGGAGGCCAAGGTGGCCTTAAGTTCTAGACCAGCCAGGGCAACAAAGCAAGACCCAGTCTCTACAAAAACAAAAAATATTTTAAAAAATTAGCTGGGCATGGTGGTACATGCGTGTAGGACCAGCTACTTGGGAGGTTGAAGCAGGAAGATCACTTGAACCCAGGAGTTCGAGGCCACTGTGAGCTATGATGGTGCCACTGCCCTCCAGCCTGGATGAGAGTGAGACCCTGTCTCTAGGAAGAACAACACATAAATAATATATGACTGCAAACTTGTTAAAGACTCAAATAATAGAGATGTAGGTCAAAATGGCAAACCTAGTTTTTCCTTCCTGTGGCTCTCCCACACAACCCGGTCTCCATTCTCACCACTTTCTCTGTCTTAACTATCATGTTTTTTGCTTATCCTTCCAGTCCTTTTATTTTACATTCCCAATCCCGCTGGCTCACCCCAAGCCCTTTTGAAATCTAACAAAGCAAAGTGATTCTTAATTAAATATTTTGTTGGTAAAACAGCGTATGGTGAATAGTGCTTGGTCAACTTTGCATAGTATTGTATGGTTTTATTTAGAGCACTTGTTATATTGGGTTCTTTTGCATAATCAGTATGTTCAGCATTCGTGTCATTTCCAGAAGTTTGTTTGTTTTTGTTCCTGTTAAGCAATGGCTATAAGACATTAAAATGACAGGATGTTAGGATTCCAGAGCCCTAGCTTCCAGTCTTGCTCCATGTTGGTAACTATCACCTTGGACAAATCCTATAATCACTCTTGGCCTTTTAGCATGTGTGAAATGTTAAGTTCAGTCTACTCTATACCATATATGGTTTCTCTCAACTCTAATTTCATACCACTCTTTGATTTGGAACATGGTTGACATTTTAAAAGTATGGAAAAGTTTGGGGTTGTTTTATTGTTGCTTTTAGAGGATGATGTCAATAACTTTTGGTTAATTTTGAAGCCTTGGTTAGACATTGGAACCCTCTGGTTATCGTAGTGTTCATATAGAAAATATGCTGTCCTTAATTATACCACCTTTAGAAACACACTGTGGCGTAATGGAGGATAATATTTACAGTTTTAGGTAGTCTTATTTTCCTAAGCTTCCCAATTCACTTCCTTTTCAATATATCCATAATCCATAAAATATTCAGTGGGAAGGGAACAATGTTCAAATATGCTTCCTAAGATATATGGTGGTTGGATTTTTACAGTGCAGTAAAATTAATCACGTCAGTGTTATGTCTTGAAGTTTCTTCTATATCTCACAAAAATCCTAGGAGTTCTGTTCCTGACTACTGAATTGTCTTTTTGTTTTTTTTTTTTTTGTTTTTTTTTCTCCTTTCCTCCCACCCCCAGAAGCTCTTTAAGTGAGGGGGAGTAGAAAACTTGTATTCAAAGTTTTTTCATAGAATTGTCCAGAAAAGTTATACAAGCTATTATCTCTTGCTTAGATTTTGCACTGTTCTC